>JBBPBX010002775.1:0-69257 GCA_038048925.1 Garcialebias charrua | reverse complement strand
TAGCAAAAAGTCATATTTGCTATTGAAAATGCAATTTTTGCTATCAAATTTATTATATTTCTTTAAAAAATATTTGACATCAAAGAAACTTATTTTTCTCATCAAATAAACTTACAATACTTACATCACCTTTATTATATGTAGGTGTTTTTGTGGTAAATGTGGGACCATGCCAACTGAAGTTGAAAATGTATGCATCTTTATTCTGGTGATTTCTTTGTCTTCTTCAATCTTTTTCAGCTCTTTTTAAAAAACATTTTACTGTGCTGATGCATTAGGAAATATTTCTTTGCATGCAACAAATCTTTTTATTTATTTTTTTTTTATTTTTTTTATTTTTGTTGTTGCTGGTGTTGGGTATGCCAAGTTGAACGTTTGCATTTATGTTGTTCCTTCTTTGTTTCTACTGTTCTCACTTCACTCCCTGTAGAAGGTAAGCCCCACCTGTCACTCCCTGCTTGTGCAGCTGCAGCATGCCTGGCAGATGAGTGTGCTGCATTGTGCGTTTGAGTTCTTGGGCAGCGACGAGCCTAATCGACTTTAATTTAGGTTTTTATTCACTACCAAAGAAAAGTGCTTTTATGAACTTTAGCTGTTGGATTGCTGACAATCTATGATAATCTATGCATTTTTTAAAAAGTTTTTATATTTTGTTTTTGCATAATAACACAACATTGTGTCAACATCTGTGTGTCCTTCTGTGCCATTCAAACACTGCCACACCCCTGATACCGGTAGTTATTGATTGATCTGACTCATGCATATCGATTTCGCTGTCATTAAGAGGATATCTCTGAAGGTTAATGAACATTAAGTTTTTCCTAATGGAAGAGAGCGGCTTGCTTTTTGTTTTTATCCAAAAAATAATGACTAGTTTTCTCTTAAATCTTGGTTTTAATGAGCACTAAACAAACAGTCTTTATTTAAAGCTATAAATCACACTGTGTATAATCTCTAAACACAACGGTCCTTTGATTTTAGAAAATTATTGTTCATTTTTCGTGTTGTAGTTTACTTAACTGGCTATTGTCAGCACCTCCACATGAGCATCAGAACAGCAGCAGCATGCTCTGCACGTTTGAGCAACAAACTAAGAGTCACAAAGTTGTGTTGTCACTTCACATCGTCTTTTACTTCCTCTTCTCTTCCCGTGTGCTCACTTGTGGTTCACGGTAACAGGATATTCACTCAAGCTCGTTTGATTTTCCTGTTTAGTCAAGCCATTGGCTCAAGTTTGAGTAATTTTGTGCACTGCAGAATTTTAATGTACTTGCTTTGAAACTCATTTTGAACTACGAATAACCGAGCTGCTTTTAGAAGAATGTGTGTTTTGTACTATAAGAAAAACACGACGCTCTGATGCGGACTCTCCTACAGGACTCTTTGTTTTGTAGTGTCCTGCAATGAGAGGCTTCATTGTTGGCTCAGTTGCTGTCTGTTGTATTTCCATCCACTCTCAATGAGAAACAATGGAATGAAATTAGTTTGGTTTTTATAACGTGACACTGTACAGTATATTGACCATGGCAAGGAATGATGGAAACAGCATGGTTTGAACTGTTTTGCTCGCCAGTTATTAGAGGTGATGTGTGATTCTAGACAGATGTTACTTTACAGAAATAACTCTATAAATGTGGCTTAGTCATGACAATGACCAGAGCTTTAAGACTTTGCCTGGCCAAGTTACGGGCTCAGTGACTAAAAAGACGTTAAAAGCCAAGTCGTAACTTGATTTCTTAAGAAAAAATACTTAATTCTGTAGTTTTTTTTTCCACATCTACAGAATTACTATAAAATTACCGTATTTTTCAGACTATAAGGCGCACTAAGTGAAACAAAACAGTCGGATAAGTCGAACTTTATTCAACTCATTCACAATAACTCTCAACATTGTTCATTTGTACCACATGAAATCTGTTCGAGGTCAGTAAGCACAACCAGAATTAATGCATATAGCACACTGGATTATAAGGCTCACTGTTGCTTTTTGAGAAAATTAAAGGATTTTAAGTGCGCCTTATAGTCTGAAAAATATGTTTGTATGAATTCTATCTAGAAGCGCATATTCTAGGGAAAGGTGAGATGGTTAATAGGTTCATTATAAGTAAAGCTTTGTTGTTGTTGCACTGATTCCCTCGGAGATTTTATTTTATTTTATCAAAACCTAAGGACACAGAAGCCATGAAGAGAGCTCTGGGGTTGATTGATTCAAAGATGGCCCACGCTAAAAACTGGCTGAGGGATCCAAACGCTCCACCAGGTAAGAAAAAAAACTAAAAATCCATGCTGCCGCCTTTAGCTATCAATTCTTCAGCTAGTCACACTAGAACCGATTTGTGGTTTATCTCACACGATTGGTTTTGCTTCCAGGAGATGCTGGCGAGCAGGCCATCCGACAGATCCTGGACGAAGCTGGGAAAGTTGGTGAACTTTGTGCTGGGAAGGAGCGCAGAGATATTCTGGGCACAGCTAAGACTCTGGGTGGGATGACAGACCACGTTTCTGAAATGAGAGCCAGGTACAGTGTTCATCATAAACGGTCTCTTTATTTTCTGTTAAAGTGTCACTGACATGCTTTTTTTACAATTCATAAAATTGCTCAAAATATGTATCTTTTATCATTTAAATATGTTCGCTTTTGCAAACAAAATGATAAATTAATTAAATTTTGCTTTAAAAGTGATTTTAAACTTCGCGCCGTGTTTATTCGTGGGAAATCCGATGACACGCGAATGCACCATCTGTGACGTAAAATCGGGCTGAGGGCTCTGGTCTCTTTAAAGGTTCAGTCTGCAGTTTCTGTAGAACTGCAGCACTTAGAAAAAATTTCAACAGGCAAAGCATTCTGATCCCTCCCCCTCAGAGCCATATATGGCTCTGCTCTCCCATGGTCTGTTGAAATTCAAATTCAAGCTCTGTTTTTATTGGCTGATTCAAATTCAAGCTCTGTTTTTATTGGCTGATTCAAATTCAAGCTCTGTTTTTATTGGCTGGTTACAAACTCTGTTTTTATTGGCTGGTTAATGGCGGGTCACTTTTTCTTTTTAGAAATGCCTATTTACCACCTGGAGAAGCAAGGGGACAATATTTTTTTTTTTTTTCAGAGATTACCTCTCTAACATCAGTCTAGTGACAGAGTGAAGAAATATGTTAAAAATATATTGTTAGAAAAGTTACATATATCAGCTTTAATAGCGGACAATTTAAAACCAGACAAATTTAGCAATCTATGTGACGATTTGAGCTATTTGTCTTCAGTTTGGGAAGCAGAAAATAGTTTGGGTGATGGAACAAGAAACCGCAGGATCTAATTTAGGTCTGCAGCCATATGAGACTTACCTTCAGGTCGAGCAGCTCACACACGCACACTGACAAGCCCAGAGCTCTGCCCGATTTTACGTCACAGATGGTGCATTCGCATGTACCGGTAATCGGATTTCCCATGAATAAACACTGCGCGAAGTTTAAAATCACTTTTAAAGCAAAATTAAATTGATTTATCATTTTGTTTGCAAAAACGAACATATTTAAATGATGGAAGATATATATTTTGAGCAATTTTATGCATAGTGAAAAAATCATGTCAGTGACACTTTAAGCTACTAAGACGATAGCATTCAGTTTAATCTCTCAAAACTTCTTTTCCACCACATCTTTGTTTATTTCCATTTTCATTGTGACTGGTTGTAATAAATTCTCTTCACGTGAGCTTGATTTTGCATCCCTGTGGGGCTCAGTGGTGTTATTGTACTAATCATGTTAGAGAGGATTACAGTGTAAGTGTGGAAGTGTTTGTTATCCTTTTGATATGAAATCTGTTTGTCACCATAGACAGAGTCCCTTTAGATCAGAAACAGCTGCAAGGAATAAATCTATAATCTACTTTCAGACCTTGTTAAAAACACTCCTCGGAAGATTAAGTTAGGAAGCAGTACTCTTAAAAAAGACCTCGAGGCCTAAACCTTTGAGTAAGCAAACAGAAAACTAGTCGGTGTGGCTTTCAAAATGCAGCACCTGACATCCATATGCTTTTTTTTTTGTTTACACCAGAGGTCAAGGAGCATCCCCAGCCGCCATGCAGAAGGCTCAGCAGGTTTCCCAGGGGCTCGATGTGCTCACGGGCAAGGTGCAAAATGCTGCTCGCAAACTGGAGGCCATGACTAACTCCAAGCAGGCCATCGCCAAAAGGATCGACGCTGCACAAGTGAGTGATCACATCTTCACCGAGATGTCACGAAGCAGGAATTGTAACAATTTCATGGTTTCTTACGGTAATTGTGTTTTGTCTTTTGCCTCCTCCTGCAGAGCTGGCTCGCAGACCCCAACGGTGGCCCGGAGGGAGAGGAGAACATCAGAGGCCTCCTTGCTGAGGCCAGAAGGATTGCAGATATGTGTGAGGACCCTAAAGAACGAGATGAGATTTTGCGCTCAGTTGGAGAGCTGGCCGCCACGACGGCCAAACTATCTGAGCTTAGAAGACAGTAAGTTAAGCTGCAACAGGATTCCTCCTTATAAAGGGTTTACGTATATTTGAGGTTAAATCCTACAGCTGTCTAAATGATCCCATTTCAGTTTTTAACTTCTGTACGAAGGAAGCTGTTAACGTCCAAGAAAAACTGACTGGTCTTGCCAGAAAGTGTGCGTTCTGTGAGAATGTAGTCATCTTAGTGCACATTTTGGAGTGGAATTCATGTAATGTTTGCTTGAACAAAGGACTGAAATACCACATATGTTAATTTTGACCACTTTGTTAGTGAAGTTTTGCATAAACTTGCGTGATAAATTCACATTACCGGTAGTTGCCAAGTCACGATATATCTGTTGTCTCCATTATTATAAACGAAACCGATGTGTTTAATTCCCTATAGGGGTAAAGGTGACACACCTGAGGCCAGGGCTTTAGCCAAGCAGATAGCAACAGCCCTGCAGAACCTGCAGTCCAAGACCAGCAAGGCCGTGGCCAACAGCAGACCTGCAAAGGCAGCCGTTCACTTGGAGGGGAAGACCGAACAGGCGCAGCGCTGGATTGACAACCCCACCATGGACGACAGTGGTGTGGGTGAGTCAGTCAATCAATCAATTTTATTTATAAAGCACCCTTCATACTAAAAGCAGCTCAAAGAGTCGAGCTTCCATCCTTTCAGACTTTTTTTTTCTTTCACTCCTCCACATTCCTTCTATTGCTCTGGTGACTTAATGACACACAACACAGTGTGAACACGCTCTCTCAGCCTTGTTTTGTTCTTTGGGTTTGGCATGGCTCCACCAGAACAGACAGCTGACATGTTTACAGTAGAACAAGAGGCTGTGGCAAAGAAACAGTACATCACTTGAGGTCATACAGAACGAGACAAGCTTGTTTCGGCATTTCACTCCAATCAAAATGTAACCCAGACAATCAAGAAGTCGTTCTGGAGGCTTTTTTATTTAAATACAGGTAGTCCCCGATTTACGAGCGCTCTGATCTACGAGGTTCCAGACTTACGAGCTGGCGAATTATTGGAAAAAACGCAAAAAATACTGAGTTTTCCTGTGTTTTTTCACCACAGTTCGTTAGCTAAACATGTGGACACACGTTTCCGATCATTTTTATGCACTCATAAGCAGTTTTTCGATGAAAAACGAGTGTTTGTAGTCGCGCTAGCAAAACCGTTCCAATTTACGAGCGAATTTCCGGACTTACGAGAAGCGTGGCGGCCGTTCCAAATTACGAGATTTCCGGTTTACGAGCGCCTCGTTGTAACGGATCTCGCTCGTAAATCGGGGACTACCTGTATTTATATTTCAAAAAAATATTGAATCTCTTATTTTTCCACCTGCACTGTTGATTTGCCTTTCTTTAACCCAAAAATGAGGATAAACAAACCATATGTTGCTGCCCTTAATGACTTTCAGCACATTTTGCAAAAAGGGACCGAGTGTTTGGACCAGGGGCGATTCTAGAATCTGACGTTTAAGGCTGGCGCAAAGCTCCGCTGTGTGTGCGGCGTGCGAGCGCCGCTTGCACAAGCCTTTGAACACTCGCGCGAACGCGCAAAGCTCTTTTTTTACGACCGCGTACGCTTGCACGAGCGTTCAAAGGCTTGTGCAAGCGGGGCTCGCACGCCGCACACACAGCGGGGCGCCGCGCTCGCGCCTCTCTCGCTCGAGCGCGGAGCTTTGCCCCAGCCTTTAGGGGTGCTCAGTGTTAACAACGGCTCTTGGCTTAAACAACATGGTGGCCATTGGTGTCGGAAGCATTTGTTAAGTGAGGCGGGGGACACGCTGGTGGTGGTGTCTGGGGGTCCTCCCCAAGAAACTTTTGAATAAAGTAGATGCCATTTCCTGCATTCTGGTGTATTTTAGCGGATTGTTAAACATCTACATATGTAAACATTTGATTCATTGACTATTTTAGAGAGCTCGGCACAAATATAAATAGCGCTAAGCTAGCAACATGCAATAAAGATGCGCTAGCTAAGATGCTAAATGAACCAATGATCTGTTGCCTTTTAGTTTATTTTATTGCATTGAATCATGTATGCAATAAACAGAACCCAAACCTAGGCCTAAAAAATAAAATGGAACCCCTTAAAAATATATATTTTTCAGGGGTTCCGAGTTAAAATGTATGGGTGCTTGAGCACCTCCTCCCCCCCCAAAAAAAGAGTCTAAAATCGCCACTGGTTTGGACCTTCTCCATTTCTTAAATTCAGTTTTTTTCCCTTCCTTTAGTGACTAAAGGAAGGAAGAAAAACAGAATTTAAGAAACCATTTGTGCAGTCAAAATAAAACCTTCACACTAAAGTTTAGTGTGAAGGTCTAGTCTTTATTTTGACTGCACAAATGGTTTCAAATAGCTTAAAGCATTTTCAGTTCTGCTTAATTTACATTTAATTTTAATGATGGTGTGGTAGGAGTACCTTGTTTTAATTTATACGTTGTACTTCTGCCTGTAAAACACAGAAGTTTTGATTTATAGAAACAAGCACATCTTAAAAATGAATGTGTAGATTTATTAATGCCACATAAAACAAGTGCTTCAATTCACTGTTTTGGGGAAGAAATGTTAAATAATCTGTCATTTTCTCTAAATTTTCAGTGCGAATACATCCAGAAGTATTGATGAATCTTTATCGATGTATATGAATCTTCTTGTGTGTGTTTTCAGGTCAGGCAGCCATCCGTGGCCTGGTGGCAGAGGGCCGCAGGCTGGCCAACGCTATGCCGGGTCCGTACAGAGCCGAGCTGCTGGGGAAGTGTGAGCAGGTGGAGCAGCTCATGGCCCATCTGGCTGACCTGGCTGCACGTGGTGATGGAGACTCCCCGCAGGCACGTGCTGTGGCCCAGCAGCTCAAAGAAGTGTTGAAAGTAAGACTTTTTGAACAATCTGACCTGCAGCTCGACTGTCTGATTTATAAATGATTACAGGGAAACAGCTCCCTCTGCTGGTTGATATCACACAGCTTTTTCACCACTTGCATCTTTAAAGATGGAAACATCCTGTGTTCACTAAACATGTTGAAATAGAATGAGACTGTGAACAAAACTGCACATTCTATAAATGTACTACATCTGCTAACAACATAAAACAAAATTTACTTCTTTTAAAAATCACTTAAACTGAAGTGAGAAACGTGTGTGGAAAAATGTAGCTGAATTAAAATATTAAACAAACAAGAAAATTAAACTATATAGATATAGATATAGATAGATAGATATATAATAATATAGATAGATAGATATATATAGATAGATATATATAGATAGATATATATATAGATAGATATATATAGATAGATATATATATAGATAGATATATATATAGATAGATATATATANTGGCTAGGGAATCAGACTTGGGATCCGAAGGACCCAGGTTCGAACCCCGGCCACGGCACACCTTGGGGTGTCTATGAGTGCACACCTATTTTCCCCAGCTCCCCGGGCGCTGACCACGGCTGCTCACTGCACCACCTGGTGGTGGTTGGGTTAAATGCAGAGACCAATTTCGTCTGTCAAGTATGGGAAACATACACAGATGACAAAAATGTGATATTTATTTATTTATTTATTTAAAATATGCAAATTCAGAACTACTAGAAAAAACTTTTGTGTATCAGAAAGTGGAGTCAAACTTTGGAACAAATTGAAAATTGAACTTAGACAATGTCCAAACATAAAACTTTTCAAATTATCATATAAACACATGAGTATTGCTGGATATACTGGTAATGTTATTATTTAATTATTGTTGATGTTTTTGTCTCTGACCTCTGGATGACTGTGTTTACATGATCACGTTGTATTGGTTTACTGGTGCAATGTTAATAAAAAATCTCTTATCTCTTATCTCTTATTAATGCTAGTTTTTTTTGTGTGAAGTTAAATAAATAATTGCTTATTTACAGTAGTTAACTTAAATAATGTAGAAACTATATTGATGGGTTAAATATGGGTTTAGTTGTTATATGTATGGATTAAACATGTAATAAATGTAAGATTATGTAAGTAGTTGAGTGGGAATTTGGATAAGTTTATACTTCTACCCACTCCCTTGAATATGTAAAACAAAAAGTTTTGACATTATGCTGCATGCTGTTTTTTTTTTTTACATATTCAAAAATAATAAACTAAAACTAAACTAAAGCAAAGTTTTTAAATGTTTAAAAGTGTTTCAAAACATGTATTTTGTCCTCTTCTCAGGACCTGAAAGGAAAGATGCAGGAGGTGATGACTCAGGAAGTGTCTGACATCTTCAGTGACACGACAACCCCCATCAAATTACTGGCAGTGGCTGCTACTTCCCCCCTGGATGCCCCCAACAGAGATGAGGTCAGTGGTGCAGTCACGCTGCTCCTCACTGTGCTGTCACTGTATTATTTTCAACATTTCTTTTTTCAAATATTTATTTTCAACCTTGTGCAGGTTTTTGATGACAGAGCTGCCAACTTTGAGAACCACGCCAACAGACTCGGTGCCACAGCAGAGAAGGCTGCTGCTGTCGGCACAGCCAACAAGAACACAGTGGAGGGAATCCAGGCCGCCGTCAAGTCAACAAGAGACTTAACACCACAAGTATGTCGTGGGCGAATGCTTAAGCATTTCCGTTTTTGTCCTCCCTCCACCTTGAATCACAGGCCAGAGCGAACGTCTCGCTGTCAGTGGATGTATAATTAATTGTTGGGAATATTTTTAGGTGGTTTCTGCTGCTCGTATTCTGCTGAGAAACCCCGGTAACCAAGCAGCCTATGAACATTTTGAGACGATGAAGAATCAGTGGATTGACAATGTGGAGAAAATGACGGGTGAGGTGCCACACACATTCAAATCACTGATGAAAACCGTTCCCATTTGAAGTCCTGATGGTTCCCTGTGGATGTTTAGGTTTGGTGGATGAAGCCATCGACACCAAATCCCTGCTGGACGCCTCCGAGGACGCCATTAAGAAGGACCTGGATAAATGCCGTATGGCCATGACCAATCACCAGCCTCAGATGCTGGTAGCTGGTGCCACCAGCATCGCCCGCAGAGCCAACCGTATCCTCTTGGTGGCAAAGCGTGAGGTGGAAAATTCAGAAGATCCTAAATTCAGGGCGGCGGTGAAGGCGGCGTCGGATGAACTGAGCCAGACGATTTCTCCCATGGTCATGAACGCAAAGGCTGTGGCTGGAAATATACAGGACCCAAGTAAGTACAGTATTTTCTGGTGTATAGGTCACACTGTATAGGTCGCATTGTCCAATTATCACCAATAGATTGGAAAAATCCCTAGATAGGTCGCACTGGTGTATAGGTCGCACCTATGTTTAGCTCTGCTGCAAATGTCTGCCACAGGAGTGCACAAGCAAGGCTTTTAAGAAGATTAACACTTAAAAACAATTATTTGTTTGATAAAAATTATAGCAAATATGTGTCTGAGCTGAACTTTTCCTTAATAAATGAACGTAATTGTGAAATGAGCTGGATTAAAAAAATTGTTTCACCGAAAGTGATGATAAGCCATATATAGGTCGCACCTGAGTATAGGTCGCAGGCCTTGAAAAAACCATAAAAAGGTGAGACCTATACACTGGAAAATACGGTAAATGTTGACAGAATGTAAATATTTGACTTAGTGAAACCACCTGATTGGCAGCAATGCGTGTTTTTTTTATCACCAGGTCTTCAGAAAGGCTTTCTGGACTCGGGCTATAAGATTCTCAGTGCTGTATCAAAGGTCAGGGAAGCCTTCCAGCCCCAGGAACCAGACTTCCCACCACCACCTCCTCCTGAACTGGAACAGCTGAGTGTAAGTTCTCACACAAGTGATGATGGTCATTCAAACAGCGCAGGCTTGATTCTTCAACTGTTAAAACCACTTTGCCCTCGTAGCTGAACGACGAAGCAGCGCCTCCCAAGCCTCCTCTCCCAGAAGGTGAAGTTCCTCCCCACAGGCCGCCTCCTCCAGAAGAAAAAGACGAGGAGTTCCCTGAACACATGGCTGGCGACATAGTTAATGAGCCGATAATGGTGGCTGCCAGGCAGCTTCACGATGAAGCCGGCAAATGGTCCAGCAAAGTAAGTGATGCTAACGTCCATCCTGATCTATCAGATCATGAGTTACCAGCAGCGCGGGAAGCTCTGAAACTAAAGCACCGTCACCGAGGTCTGATCATCTGATCATGAGCCAGATCAAAGATAGTTACATTTTAAAGCTCCACTGACATCATCTTACAAATTTGCATGAAATTATAGAATATGTACCGGTATATATTTTATCATTTCACTATGTTCGTTTTTGCAAACAAAATGATAAATTAATGAAAATTCCTTCCAAACTGAGTCTAAAATTAAAAACCGCTTTTCTCTCTGAAAATTCCGACTACTTGTACCAGCGAATGCATCATTTGTGACGTAGGAAGGAGAACGTCTTTAGAACGCCCCATATAAATATTCATGTCGAACAAGAAATAAAACAACAAAATTATCAATCTAAGTTAAGATTTGAGCTATTTGTCTTTAGTTTTGGAAGCAGGAAGTTAGATGAGCAGAAACAGCAGGTTCTAATTTAGGTCTGCACCCGTATTTATTTGACTCTTACCTGTTCAGGAAGCAGGGAGCTCAGTCCGAGGGGAGGCAGCTTTATTTATTCCACTTTTGATGAAGGTCTTACATCTTTTGGGAAAATGAAGAGGCTCACTTGTTCACTGATGATATTAGAACACCCAAATGCAACACACCGAACCGGCATTTTTTAAGTTTTACAAACAAACAAAAAAGGCGATCTGGTTGAGAATGAATATGCGTTAATGGCAGACGAAGACTGAAGGTCCTACTTCCTACGTCACAAATGTTGCATTCGCTTGTAGTCAGAATTTTCAGAGGGAAAAGCTGTTTTTAATTTTAAACTCAGTTTGAAAGGTATTTTCATTATTTTATCATTTTGTTTGCAAAAACGAACATAGTTGAATGATAAAATATATATATATATATATATATATATATCTTCTATCATTTCATGCAAATTTGTAAGATGATGTCAGTGGACCTTTAAATCGCTCGCTATTTTTAAAATCTTTTGTGTGTGTTGTTGTAAATTTATTACAAAACAAGGCTTGTTGGAAATCTTTCTAAAAATACTCCATGTAAATGCGACTTAAATAGATCAGAAACAATATGACTGAAAGCATCATAGTATCTGCTGGAGAAGATTTTTAACCTGCATTTTAACTGTAAGGTCAGATTTAGAGGTCACTTACATAAATATACATAAAATGTACACACGGTCACAAAAATCTGCCTCAAGCTGCGTTATCCGCTCACTTTTATACTCTTATCAGTTCACTAGAGTTCACGGAGCACAGGAGGTGTCCTTGGAGCCATCTGCAGCCTTCTCACCCAGCACTCTCTGTTAACCCAAACATATGGTTCATGGGCAGAAATAAGATGGTGACTTGGGAGACTGTTTTGATTATGTCTTGGGTTTCTTGTTCTCAGTCATAGTAATAAAAACATCCATAACCTCTGACCTAAAATTATCTGACAGTATCCATCAGATTACTGAATAAAATTTGGTATTTCATCTCCACAGCTTGAAATATGCCAAATATTTTTTTACATGTATAGTGGAAAATGGGATCTGAGCATCACATGTATCAAGTAGTGCATATGTAAACAGCCTGAAAAAAACATGGCTTCTTGTCCATAGATTCAAAACTCAGACAAAAGGAAGTCCCACTGTGGAATTAAATGTAGGAGTTGTATCAGATTAGCCAAGGTTAGATTATCTGTTGAAGTGAAAAAAACTTAACATCAAGTGTGTTCAGATTGGGGCGACTGCCTCTGAGGCTCAGTTTAGACAGTTTTGTCCTTTTCTCCAACATGGACGTTGCTATCGTTTGCAGAAATGGTGTTAACTTCTGACACTCGGTAAACAACATTAAAAGCGTTTGCTCTCTGACGGCCCGCGTCTGTTGTAGGGAAACGACATCATCGGTGCTGCCAAGCGAATGGCCCTGCTCATGGCGGAGATGTCACGTTTGGTGCGTGGAGGCAGTGGAAACAAGCGTGCACTAATCCAGTGCGCCAAGGACATAGCAAAGTCTTCTGATGAGGTCACACGGCTGGCTAAGGAGGTGGCCAAGCAGTGTACTGACAAACGTATCCGGACCAACCTGCTCCAGGTCAGTCCACTTGGACGTCGTTAGGTTGAGCAATGCTGGTATTAATTTGGCGCTTGCTTTTATTTTAACTTCTCCCGTTTCTGTAATTTTGTTTCAGGTGTGTGAGCGCATTCCCACCATCAGCACTCAGCTAAAAATCCTGTCTACGGTGAAGGCCACCATGTTGGGTCGAACCAATATCAGCGAAGAAGAGTCCGAGCAGGTGAGTGCGTCGAACATGAACGCTCTGCTTTTATCTTGAAACAACTCCTCACTCAGCGTCTTGGTTCTTTGTGCGGCAGGCGACTGAGATGTTGGTCCACAACGCTCAGAACCTGATGCAGTCTGTGAAGGAGACCGTCAGAGAGGCCGAGGCGGCTTCCATCAAGATCCGAACAGACGCAGGTTTCACCCTCCACTGGATCAGAAAGACCCCCTGGTACCAGTAAGAGAACAGCCACAGGTTCTCTGCTTTGTGCTGGTTCTGTCCACGAGGACGTTGAATGGACAGACATATTAAGCGCCCAACATGGTATTATGGGCAAAGTTCCTCTCTTGTCCTGTCTGTAACAGTTGCTGTTCTGATATAATGTATATGATGGGACTATTGGTAAGTTTTGGGTGAAATTCTTTCTGGTGTGTAAAAAAATATATATATTATAAAGCTTATTTCGACAAATCCCAGAACTTTATGGTTAGAGTTCATATAATATAAGGGTGACTGTTTCTGGTCTTTTCTAGACCCAGAAGGCATTAAGTTAAATGTAATTGAGACATTTTAAAAATCGTTGTTCCGATTACTTTACAATCATTATCAATCAGCTTTGACTAGAATAAGCACATGAACTTTTAGGAGCTCTTCCAAGGACAGCAGAGGCCTGTGCTCAGCGCAGACACTGGATTCAGTGGAGTTACATCTGTTTAAGAAGTAAGATGTTAACTTTTCATACTGTAATGAAGTTGTAGCAGTTTTCTTTTTCTTTAAAATTCTACCAAAGATGCCATCATCTTTGAAAATCAACTGATGTTCTTCATTATGTATCGAGTTCGGGTGTAATAATCTTCTGCTTCACTTTGAGGTCTGAAAGTCATTAAAAAAAACTTTCTTCCCTCTTAGCAAGCAAACACAACTTTTAATATTACATGCTGTTATTTGTAAACACCACACACTTTTTTTTGTAATACTGTATATGATTTCCACACTTCTAGATAGTCAAGGGAAAAAGCAGAACTTAACTGTAAAGCACAAAGTCTGCAGCTGGAGAAACCTACCCTGTCCGATTCTTTATAACAAGACGATACACTAAACTTAAAAAAATATCCGAGCCGTTTGTGGAAGTGTCATTTTTAAATATCTCATGCCAACTGATGTGCCTTGCTAGATAAACTTTAATTTTTGTATTTCTACAAGCTGCCTTAGTGCTAATCACTTCAAAACACTTACTGTCTAGGATTCTTCGTTTAGCCCTTTTACAAATCAAATATACTCTATGCAAAAAGTGTTTTTTTTTCTTCCTGTAAAATGATGCAACTTGGTTGGGCTTTAATGGGTCTGAACACAAACATGCTTTTAAGCATTGTTCACAATTTTGTAATAAAAGCATTTTGTAACGTGAAAATGTGCTTTTGTTTAATCGTTTATTTTATCACCTGCACTATAAATTTTGTTGCTTAAATTGTGTAAGCTGGAAACTTCATGTCCTGTCACTATAAATGTTTTCCTAGAACTACTCTGAAGTAAAGTTTGTGTGACTGCTATGCAAAGTTTGGAACTTTATGCAAGTTATATGGTATAAAAATGCATGTTTTTTTCTATGCATTTCTACCTCTTAAAGCTACAATATGTAACTTTTCTAACAGTATATTTTTAACATATTTCTTCACTCTGTCACTAGATTGATGTTAGAGAGGTAATCTCTGAAAAAAACAAAAAAAATATTGTCCCCTTGCTTCTCCAGGTGGTAAATAAGCATTTCTAAAAAGAAAAAGTGACCCGCCATTTTCCAGCCAATAAAAACAAAGTTTGTAACCAGCCAATAAAAACCGAGCTTGAATTTGAATCAGCCAATAAAAACAGAGCTTGAATTTGAATTTTAACAGACCACAAGGGGGCAGAGCCATATATGGCTCTGAGGGGGAGGGATCAGAATGCTTTGCTTGTTGAAATTTTTTCTAAGTGCTGATGTTCTACAGAAACTGCAGACTGAACCTTTAAGCATGAATTTGTATTTTTTCACCGGACAACAGGGCAGCCTGTTGATCAGCAATCGGACAGTCGCTGGTTCAACTCCCTGGAACGACAACATCAAAATGTGGGTGGGAAAGCGTGAAATACACCTGTCTCCACCCTCGTTTGCCCCTTGAGCACCCTAGATGGCAGCTCTCTGCTCCACACAGAGGGCTGTGGTAGCTCAGTGGTTGTGTCAGGAAGGTGCACCTGGCCAAGTATTCGTGCGAGTTAATTTGCTGTGGCGACCCCCGAAGAAGGGAGCAGCCGAAAGGAAAACCATAATAATTTTTCTAAAATGGGAGTAAAATTTCAGTTTTTAACAGTATTTTAAAATATTATTTAACTTTCAGTCCTGCAGAGATATTACTGTTTCAAAGATGCAATAAAGTCATTAAAACATTGACTTAAAAAGTTTTGTTTAAGGTTATAAGATTAAGGTATAGCGCAGTCCCTCTGAAAGTGGTTTAGAGCAATGCCAGTTTAATGATTTTATTAGGAACAAAGCTTGTGTTGCATTGACATTACATTTATTGCAACAACTCAAATTATATTGCAAATTTACACAAGATGCATAAATATGAGCTGGGAGTTTGGGTTTGTGGTAATGACCGATGTAGCCTAAAGTGCATATCAGACTGTAATGCAATTATAGGCCAAACAAAAACAAATAATGGTGACTGAATCCTGCACGATCTGTTAATTAAGTGGTTTTATATTTAACATGTTTCAACATCTGGAATACTTCTGAACTGGTTCTTCAACCAGATGTACTTGCAAGGTCCATCTGAGTAAGCCCTCAGCCAGGCCAAAGCAACGAACTAATGTGGATCTAAGCCAAAACTCATTTTCGTTTCAGAGTACATGCGTTACATGCGGCTGATTAATTTGTTATCGTTTGAAGGGAAAGGAAGCGGCTGCTTCCTGCTACTCTTCCCTGTTGTGGGGGGAAAAGGAATTTTAAAGCCTTAACAGCATTAACCGACCCATTGCAGACTTGGGGAAATATGTCTAAAGAAGAAACGAACACGTCGACGAGAAGAAAAATGGCGCTGAGGTAAAAACGGAGTGATTTTAACTTAAGCTAGCGGTAGCGGCTAACCGCTGGAGCTAGCTGCTAACGAAGCTAACCCGTGATGTGTTGACGGTCAGCTGGAGGTGTCGGCGATGAGACGACCCAGACATTTGAACGTTACATTGTCTCGAGTTAAACTGTTTACACCTGTCTGGTCACGATGATACAAATCACAGCTGGCCAACACGTTCATCTCATGACTTGAAGATGAGCGTTATATAATACCAGTACATGCATCCCACCTCTCATTAACCTTTTTTTTTTTTTTTTGCAGATGTATTTTTTATTTTTTTTTGGCCGACAAAGAATTTTAAAACATTTGGTTTACTGGTAAACAGGCACACTTTATAGGTAGATACAATTTTAAAACTAAATTAATTGTTAATATGCGGAAACGGCTTGTTTAAAATAAAAATAAAAGTTATGAAGTAAATATATGAAAAATATAAAGCCAAATCTAAAGAAAATGTGGTGCAGCCAGATTAAAGTATCAAATAATAGTTTTTTTTATTTAATTTATTTTTTAATTAGCCCACACATTGATGTACATGTATTTATTAATTTTATACAGCTTCAACGATTAATGTTTTGTTGACATTGAAAATCACAACGACGTGGGCGTTCAAATAACTTAGGAAACACCTTTGAGATTCCTTTCAGAACGAGTTCTATAACATAAAAAAACATAATTTTAAAGAGGATACTTTAAGTTACAAAGTATTTTGAATCTATATCCCTACAAGGTATGATTCGGTTATAAATGAGCAAAACAAAGTTATTTTCTTACATAACATAGAAACTATGCGTCAAACATAAATAGCAGTGGCCCCACTTATTTCGTTTTATTTCCTATTGTGCGCAAATGCAGCGTAAAAAGCCTACAGTAATTGGAGCGTGTCTAGCCAATCAAAAGCCTAAATGACACTAAGACCCGCCCACTTCGTCCTCCAACGTGGTTGGCTACGGAGCTATTACATACAGTTCCTAGAGTCAAAAAGCACGTTTCTTTGAGGGAGGACTTGATCTTTTAATCATCTGGCGAATTTTCTGAAAACATGCCAACACCAAGGTGAGACCAAACCACACAGGGAGGAAATGCATCGATCATCTGTTTCGATTAAAACAAAAATCGGCTCACTTTTGCTTTTATTAATAGTTTAATTAAAAGTGTTAAGTCACATTTTTGCTTAAAATAAGTATGTGTGTGTTTGTAGTCTGAAACGGATGCTCATATTATTGTTAATCTTGTTGCTTGTTATTAAGGCCCGTTGACTTTGGCCATTATGAAAACCTAGATTTTTTTTTTAAGAATTAAAAGATCATGAGTAAAAAGTATGTTTATTATTATTTTTTATTTAACATTTGATTAGACATGGAATGCCTCTTCTGTTTCTAAGATACACAAAGTACAAAGTTTCAAAGTATCTTTCTATCAGAGCATCAACACGTTTTTCTGAATATTTTAATTGGCAATATTTATTTTTTTGCTGTTGCTTTAAAAATAATAATATTTACAAATGCACATACATCTGCAGCTCTTAATTTCTCACGCCTCATGTTGGCATTTTTTACCAGAGGGAGGATCTTGGGGTAACGGCGCAGATGTGCACCCCTGACTGAAACCTCAGTCATTTTAAGTCAACAAATCCTGACCAGACGACTTCCTGTTTCACAACAAAATGCCTGTTTCCTCTGTTCACGCAGAGCAGCATAGTGGGAATCCACATCACACAACATGTTTATGTCTTCTCACAGTGAAAACATGCTCTTTGGGATGGGAAACCCGCTGCTTGACATCTCAGCTGTGGTGGACAAAGACTTCCTTGACAAGTAAGTCTTGCACACTTTCACTCTTTCATCTCATTTATGTTTCTCAATGGGCAAAATAAAATAATTTTTTTTTCTCCTAAAAGGTTTGGACTGAAGCCAAACGACCAGATCCTTGCTGAAGACAAACACAAAGCCCTGTGAGTCAAACTTGCACACCGGGGAGACACGTTTCAGTTCGTAGTGTGATGCACCATGATAAAATTACGTCAAGCCTAATTTATATACAACGCTTCGTCACGTTTAGCTAGATTCAAAATAGCTGAGGCGTAAATCCATACTTGGTAACTGCAGATCTTGGCCCAGCCACATTTTTTCTATGCCAAAATACAACCGTTTATTACAACTTTGAAGTAAAGCTCTTATAATGCTAAATATAACTATTTATTTATTTAAGGAAAGGTTTTGCAAATTCTGATCCACCTTCTTCACATTCT
The DNA here is from genome assembly GCA_038048925.1 of Garcialebias charrua. Lineage (NCBI taxonomy): Eukaryota > Metazoa > Chordata > Actinopteri > Cyprinodontiformes > Rivulidae > Garcialebias > Garcialebias charrua. The sequence goes on along the minus strand of JBBPBX010002775.1, from coordinate 51,068 downwards.
TGGCAGATTTTACAACAACTCTAAGCCTTCTTAAAAGAAAAAAACACTTATGTGTGTTTCTAAACACAGATTTTCACACCTTTAGAAAGGAGGGTGAATAACAACAAGTAAACAAATTCACTCGGCTTAAAAAATTTTTTGGCTGATCTGTAGCTCCATCCTCCCCTGTTTCATACGGGGCAGATGGTTTCTGTGCAGGGAGTTTGCCTTTATTCGTTTTTAGCGCGCCATCTGGGAGTGAGAAACGGTGAGAGAACCAAGTTTGTGTTGGTTAGTAAAAAAACGTATCACATTATGAGTGTGTAACGATCCAAGTTATGAATTATAAATTAAAGGTAAAGTATTTGACTTGTTAAAGGTACTCATTACAAATTATGAAAAAAAAAAAGGTTATCCTGAATTACCGTAGTTTCCAGACTATTGAGCACACCTGAATACAAGCCACACCCACATTTTTTGGTATATATATACAGTATATATATACAAGTAGTCCTCGACTTACGACGGAGATCCGTTCCTGCGCGGCGGCGTAAACCGAATTTCGACGTAAGTCGAAATATACGTACATACTGCACCATATACATGTACAGTACAGTATTACCAAGCACTTAGCCTATCCTAACACAGTACCCTACATAATTATCAAAAAACACATACATTTGGGAGCCATAATGAAGGGAAAAAAGAGTTATGGCCTACTTCCTCCGTCCATCAGCCATATTCTCCATTCGTTTACGACGTAAAACCGCCGTCCAGCTCGGTCCATCCTCCGTATTCTCTATTCGTTTACGATGTAAAACCGCGTTCACAGTACAGTTTTGTTTTGTTTTTTTGAATGTCCAGAGGACCAGACTTAGCTTTTTTAGAGAGTACAGGGCAGTATTTCTCCGCCGCTACGTTTACTACCTAAAACCAGAAACTGCGTAACTCTGCTTTTCAAAATAAAATTTCAAAAATAATAATAATAATTGTTATTTTTAATGGGAGATGCGTTGTAACCACAAAACGTCGTAACTCGAGGTTAAGTGCAGTCTATCTATAGGAGCTCGGAATGCCACACTAATGCACGATTCACACTTATTTTTAGTGGCTGCAAATACTTCATTGTGCCCCTCACTTAGTTATGTTAGGATCCAGCGTGGTGTGGGAGGAGGTGAGTCCATTAGTGCAGACGGACACTCCGAGACACGAGTAAAAAGTCAAAAAAGCTTTAATAACAAAAACTCAGAGCTCAACTGTGGCTGTAATACAAAAAGTCCAACATGACGAAGTACTCACAAAAACCAAGGAGCTGACACGACACACCAGGCAGGAAGACGAGATGACCCGACAAAGACATGCACACAAATGCAAACTTATATACACAGACTAATTACCTAAATCATACACACCTGAGACAACACACCTGAGACAGACAACATGCAAGACAAGACCACCAGAGGGAGCCACATTCTTACAGTACCTCCCCCTCAAAGACGCCCCCAGGCGTCCACAAGGAACGCCCCCAACAACCAGGGCGGGCACGAAGGAAAACACAAGGACAGGGGAACAGGACAAGGGACAAAAAGCAAAACACAAAGCCAAACTTGCAAAAACCCAAACCAGAACCAAACACAGACTAAACCCAGGAAACGAACAAGCGCCAAAACGTCAAACGTAGAAACGTCGAACGGAGTGACGTCATCGGACGTAGCGACGTCATCGACGCGGCGACGTCATCGACGTGGAGACCCTCCATCGATGCGGAGACGTCTGAAGAGCGAGGACCCTCTGCAGCAGTGATGTCACCGACGCGAGGACCCTCCGAAGACAGTAGAGGCGTCACCTGGCGCGGGAAATCCCTGCAGACGTCGAGGCACAGCGGCGAGAGGACCCTCCGAAGCAAGTAGAGGCGTCATCAGCGCATGAACCCCCTAGACGCCGAGGCATCAGGCGGCGCGCGCACCCACGAAGCAGAGGCGCCACCAGCGCGGAGACCCTCCGAGAACAGTAGAGGCGTCATCAACGACGCCGGGACCCCCTGAAGGCGAAGAGGCGAACAGCGGCGTAGGACCTCTGCAGACGGCGAAACCTCAGCGGCGTGCTCCGGCACCAAACGGCGAGGGGAAAAAAAAGAACGGGCAGGTGAGAAAAATAAAAGTCTGAACTGGGTGTGATCCATGTACTGATGAAACAGAGACTGTAGGAGGTGGAAAAACTACGGAGACTGCAGCAGGCTGCACAAGAGCGGCTGCAGGAACTACAGCTGCATGGACCACGTCTGTGACGGCTGCTCTCTTCGAGCGGAGACCGTCACCTTCTGCCTCTGGAAGTACCGCCCGCTGGACTCACTGTTGGTCGGGTCATCATGTTAGGATCCAGCGTGGTGTGGGAGGAGGTGAGTCCATTAGTGCAGACGGACACTCAGAGACACGAGTAAAAAGTCAAAAAAGCTTTAATAACAAAAACTCAGAGCTCAACTGTGGCTGTAATACAAAAAGTCCAACATGACGAAGTACTCACAAAAACCAAGGAGCTGACACGACACACCAGGCAGGAAGACGAGATGACCCGACAAAGACATGCACACAAATGCAAACTTATATACACAGACTAATTACCTAAATCATACACACCTGAGACAACACACCTGAGACAGACAACATGCAAGACAAGACCACCAGAGGGAGCCACATTCTTACAAGTTATATCTAAAGGGCGAGATACACTCGAGCGTCCTCACGATACGCCAATACGCAGCGTACGTATGCCCCGTACGCAGCGTAGCCCCGCGTAGCCCCTCAGGGCAAGTACGCGCAAAAGTATTTTTTTACTACGCATACGCGATTCGCATACGCGATGCGCGGTGTCTGACCTAAACTTCCCCGGCTCCGGACTGTTTTGTATGTTACACAAATGAAATAAATTCCTCTTTTTTATCGCTGATCGGGCCTTTTCTTTTGTTTTTTTGCCTAAAGTCAAGTAACCGCTTCTTCCTCCGTTCACTCGATGAATGAAATGAATGAATTCAGGTCCTACCTGGGTGCGCGATGTTTTATATATTCCCTGGTGGGCTGTGGTGGGCTGTGGGCTGCAGGAAAAGCACTCCCTGTTATTATTTTTATTTCTGAGAGAACTTTTTATAACATATATAGTAGAAAGACCGTATCAGAACACCGCAGAAGTCTGAGCGAGCTGCTCACGATAGGTTTCACTTTGAGCTGACTGAAATCTGTCAATCATTTCAGTAGGCGTGTCAAAGTGACCAATCAGCGAGCTCAGTTGAGTCCTCTCCGTGGAGCGAAAAACTACCGGAAGTGACGATCGGAAGTGACGGTACGGAGGAAATGACGTAGAATTTGGAGCGAAAACACGAGAATCTACGCGAGAACATCAGCCGAGCTGTAGCAGAGGCTCCGTATACGCGCGTATACGGGCATATACGCGCGTATACGGAGTCTGCTTCACTGTATCTCGGCCTTAAGTTAGTTATATCTAAGTTATATCTAAGTTAGTTGTATCTAAATTAGTTATATCTAAGTTATATCTAAGTTAGTTATATCTAAGTTATATCTAAGTTAGTTATATCTAAGTTATATCTAAGTTAGTTATATCTAAGTTAGTTGTATCTAAATTAGTTATATCTAAGTTATATCTAAGTTAGTTATATCTAAGTTAGTTATATCTAAGTTAGTTGTATCTAAATTAGTTATATCTAAGTTATATCTAAGTTAGTTATATCTAAGTTATATCTAAGTTAGTTATATCTAAGTTATATCTAAGTTAGTTATATCTAAGTTATATCTAAGTTAGTTATATCTAAGTTATATCTAAGTTAGTTGTATCTAAATTAGTTATATCTAAGTTAGTTATATCTAAGTTAGTTATATCTAAGTTCCTCCAGGGAGGGGAGAAATGAAGTTACCACCCTCCCCAGTTAACCAGTGAAACCAAGTTTCATTGGTTAAAAAAACAAACAAAAAAACAAACAAACAAAAAAAAAAATATATATATACAGTATATTATTTATACTGGTAGTCTCATTGAGTCATGAGGACCCACCCTCCAAGAGAGACATGTATTGGCCAGCTATGCGAGTGCCAGGGTGTGACGAGGCTTAAATTTTTTGGTAGAATTAGCCTGTCAAAAAAAAAAAAAAATCCACAAATTAGCCACAGTATTGTATAAACCACAGTGTTCAAAGTGTTACAAAAAGGTTACTTATACAGGTAGTCCCCGACTTACGAGCGCTCTGACCTACGAGGTTCCGGACTTACGAGCTGGCAAATTTTTTGAAAAAACGCAAAAAATACAGAGTTTTTCTGTGTTTTTTCACCACAGTTCGTTAGCTAAACATGTGGACACACGTTTCCGATCATTTTTATGCACTCGTAAGCAGTTTTTCGATGAAAAACGAGTGTTTGTAGTCGCGCTAGCAAAACCGTTCCAATTTACGAGCGAAATTCCGGACTTACGAGACACGTGGCGGTCGTTCCGAATTACGAGATTTCCATGTTACGAGCAACTCGTTGTAACGGAACTCGCTCGTAAGTCGGGGACTACCTGTATGTTACAAAAAATTATGTTGTGAAAATGTTATGAAAAATGTAGCTTGTAGACTGGAAATTACGGTACATCAAATGGTGCCGTTTCTACGTTTGCAGTAGTTTTCCATGTCTATTAAAGCTATAGTATGTAATAATAATAATAATAATAATGAATTCAATTTATAACGCACTTTTCATTAATGAAAATCTCAAAGTGTAAGATTGTAATGTAGTCTAACTTTTCAAACAATATATTTTTAACATATTTCTTCACTCAGTCACTATCTACTGACAAACTGATGTTAGACCAAGTAATCTCTGAAAAAATCTATTGTCCCCTTGCTTCTCTATCAGCATTTATAAAAACACTGAAAACACAAGAGTGACCAGGACACTGACAGCCAATAAAAACAGAGTTGTTTGTCACGCCCCAACCCACGCCCCCACCTGTCCCAGCCGCAGCTCGTTCTCATTCAAAGGATTGCAAAGCGATGCAGGACTGTTTTTTATGTGACACAAAATGTATTAAATATCCCTTCTTTATCCCAGAGCTGGACTTTTATTTAGTTTTTTTGCCAAAAGCCAAGTGATCGCTTCATCCTGCACTGACAGACATGAGGAAATGGATTTGTCACGAGTCACGAGCGAATTAAAACATGTCCAACGTTGCTTTGTGAACCTCTGATGATTTCTGCTGGATTTTGTGTTGTAGGATGAGTGATTCGTGGTTTTATTAAATTTTTTTAACAGTTATATTATCATATAAACACAGAATATCGCAGCGCAAAGACAGGAGGAGGTGGAGCATTCCACACATTCCAGACCAGCGCTGACAGAGGAAGTCACGAGCGAATTAAATCATGTCCAAACGTTGCTTCGTGAACCTCTGCTGGTGTCTGCTGGATTTTGTGTTGTAGGACTAGCGCTCCATGGTTTTATTATATTTTATTAGAAGGTTTTATTTCCATAAACACAGAATATCGCAGCGGCTCTGAGCAGACAGAAGCAGGGGGCGGAGCAGATCCCAAGTTCACCAGAAGCACGGACTGTGCTCCCTCCCCTCAGAGCCATATATGGCTCTGAGGGGAGGGAGCAGAATGCTTTTCTGCGCTGAAAATATTTCTAAGTCCCAGAGTCCCAGAGAGTTCAAATATCGCAGACCCGAGCTTTAATATTTAGTTCTGAAATGCGGGTCCACACTCAATGTAAACAAAGCATTCAACTGAATTTGACTTCTTTTCCGTTTTTTATTTATTTATTTATTTATTTATTTATTTTGCTGTTACAAAGAGTTAACAAAAACATGGGAATTAACATCTGGTCATGAATTTTACTTACAACCTTTTTATTTAAGGGCACATTAATAATTTATAAAAGAATAATATTGCACAGATTTTATAATTTTTATGTATTTTTTTAAAAGCAGATTTGCATCACCTTTCAAGGATTAGGATTGACTGATCTTTATTTGACATAGAGGCAGTAGAGAGATTGCTATTGTTTGAATGCTTTCTTTTTTGCAATTATTTAAACTTTCTTCAGTCTAATTCAGCATAAATGTGCTCTTTCTACTTTTTTATCTTTAATTTTATTTTATTCAATTACAGTTTAAAATAAATAAAACTTGCTTCAGGTAATTTAATCCTCTTTCTGCCAGTTTTAGTTACTAGTCTTTGGCCAATTTCTGCTTTTTTCAGGTAATTTCCACATTTTTGTGCATATTTTTTATTCTTTAAGCCTAATTGGGCACAATTGTGCTCTCTCTACATCCTTCTGGTTTAAGCCTTCTACAAAAAAAAAAAGAAAAGTATTGCAAACAAACAAAAAATCAGCTACTTTCAGCTAATTGCAGCTGGGTTTTTTTTCCAGTTGTTTTGTGCTCCTTTCAGCTTTATTCTTCTAACTACACTACTGTTGTGCATTTTCTAACTTATTTCTGCTCATTTGAGCTAGTTTTGCTCTTTTCAGTTTATTTGTCGTTTCAGCTATTTCTGTTATTTCAGCTACTATTTAGCTGTTTTTAGGTTAATTTCAGCTTTTTCAGCTAATTCCACTCTTTTTTTCAAAAATTTAAACTTTTTTCAGCCTAATTCATCAAAAATATTCCTTCTCTACTTGCTTCAGGTAATTTAAGCTTCTTTCTGCCTGTTTGAGCTACTATTCAGCTGGTTTTGGCAAATAAAACTTTTTTCAGATAATTTCCACTTTTTTGCAAAAATTTCTGCTTCTTTCAACCTAACTGGGCAAGCTTGTGCTTTCTCTGCTAATTCAAGCTTCTTGCTGCCTTTTTAGCTACTATTCAGCCGTTTTCTGCAAATTCTTCAGCATTAAGCATTCACACTGCATTTTTGCAGGAAATACATTTTCTCTAGTTTCTTTTGCTTTATTTTCATAATTTGACACAGGACCAACAAGATAAGCTCCTCTGTGACTCAGTGAAACGTTTAAAACTGTTGATTAGAAGTAATCACAGAAAGAGGGGCTGTGGTCTTGTAATCCTGAGGTTGCGGGTTCGAGTCCAGGTTGCGTCAGGAAGTGCATCTAGCGTAAAACAATTGCCAAATCTTGTGTGCGAGTTCCCTCTGCCCTGAAGAAGGGAGCAGCCAAAAAAACTTACGGTACTGAAGTAATCACTGGAGCGGCTTCACAAATATATTACATTTTTTATGTTTCGGCACAACCTATAGCCCAAATGCACGCTTCAGCTTGATCAACACTTACTAGAGAGCAACAGATGAGTTTTTATTTTGGCCGCTGCCGAACGAGTGTCGAGTGTCACACAGCTGCTCAGTTGAAGAATTTGATAACCCCAACCTAATCCGGCTGCTGCAGTTGCTAGTACTCTTCCTCTCTTCTCTTGTTGGCATTTCAAATCTTAACATTTTTCTTGTTATAACGTCGCTTAAATAAATTTAAAGGAATAATTAATAGCTTTTCAAGTGGCGTTTTATAGGCACAACGCTAGCTAAAAGCTAAAAGAGACAGAATGCTAGCTAAAAGAGAAGAAACGCTAGTTAAAAGCTAAAAGAGATGCCACGCTAGCTAAATGCTAAAAGAGACGGAACGCTAGCTAAAAGCTGAATGAGACATAACGTTAGCTAAAAGCTAAAAAAGACAGCATGCTAGCTAAAAGAGACAGAACTCTAGCTAAAAACTAAATGTGACAGAACTCTAGTTACATGCTAAAAGAGATGGAACTCTATCTAAAAGCTAAAAGAGACAGAACATTATCTAAAAGGTAAAAGAGACAGAATGCTAGCTAAAAGCTAAAAGAGGTGGAATGCTAGCAAAAAGCTAAAACAGACACAACTTAAGCTAAATGCTAAGAGACAGAATTCTAGCTAAAAGCTTAATCAGAATCAAAATCAGAATAAGATTTATTATCATTGCACCGACATACAATGAGACAGAGAACTTTAGATAAAAGGTAAAAGAGACTGAACACTAGCTAAAAGCTAAAGAGATAGAACACTCCCAGTAGCTATGGGGTCTGAACAATTAATATCTTACCTGCTGCAGATAGCTCTGTGAACATCAGTGCCACAACTAGCTGCCGCTGCTTTATGCATTGGAAATTACCACCAAACTTTATGTAAATAACTCCATAATGCAAAATTAATGAAACTGTAAAGGTAAAGAAAAAGAAAAGTGTTAATGTAAGCTATGATTTTTATTAAAGTTATTGGACTCGCTTATCAGTCTTGTCAGATAATACTCCCTTTCCTCAAATTGACGTCATTCAAGGAGCCATTTGCAACAGGTAAGATATTAACTGTTCATATTAATCTTTCCATAGAACCCCACTATAAAAGATCTAAACTTTTAAAGCTGCGATCTAAAAGAAAAGTGTTGTTTGTTTTTTGCCTGGACGTTTAGCAGAAAGGCCTTTGATTTATAGTCAATTAAATCACCGCGCCAGAAGCGGGGAACGGTGCACCAGACATAAAAAGCACGGATTAATCGGTGGATCAGAGCTTACATTAGGCTACCATGTCAGGTTTGTTGCTGTACAAAAGGCCACACGTGACGGTGGGCAGCGGCGGCGGCACAAAGCTGCATCATCAGCGGTGTTGCTCTCCTTCGTCACAAAGGCTTCCATGTTATCTTTTGCCCCACAGACACGGTCCTCTCTCCATTCTGCACAAGGTCAGGGCAGGATTATCATGCAGCTTTGGTGCCTAATTCCACACACAATGCATTTCATTTCCTACACATGCAGGCATGCATAGCTTTATTTATTTTTTTATTTTAGACTGTTATTTGAGCCATTGCACTTCTTGTATTGTTTGATTAAAACAGTTTAATTTGTAAAAAGTTCATTCACACATCGGATTTAGAAGAAGACCCATGTTACAGTGACAGACGAAAAAATAAACTCTCAGCGGGCCAACAACTCCTGTCAACTAGCGCTATTGTTGTTACTTAATCTAGTGTAACACGATTCACTTTTTTTTGTTCATCCCATCACCCTGCTGGGAGAGAGATCACTGGATGCAGTGCTCTGTGGCTTTTCCTCAATTCAATTACGTAGGCACAGCAGAGCCCATATAATCCTGTTGTTGCTGAGAAATTGCCTGCTGTACAGTAGAACCCGTCCATGTCCCCGTCAGTGCTGGCTGGGGAGCCGCTGCGTTGGTTACTCGTCGTGTTCAGAGGAGGACTCCACAGCCGTGTAGTCGCTTTAATAACTGATCGATCATTGGCAGAAAGTGCTGGTTTGCTAGTTTTCTTTGTCCTCAGCTGTAGTGAACAGAACCTTTAGGTTCTTATACTTATGATAGGACACAAACATAAACTAGACGAATTACATTTCCTGAGAAAATGCAGCGTGAAGGCTTATTACTGAAGAACTTGCTAAAAAAAACAGCTGAAGTTAGCTAAAAACATGCTGAAATGTAGCTGAATTGGAAGAACAGGTCTAATTTAGCAGAAGAAAGCAGGAAGAGAAAATATTTGCAGAATTATGTTTAAATAAGAAGAAACGAGCCAAAAAATTTAGGAAATTAGCTAAAAAAAAAAGGCTGAAATTAGTGAAAAAAAAAATAGCTGAATAGTAAGCTGAAAAGGCAGAAAGAAGCTTAAACTACCAGAAGGAATTGGAAGGAGCTGAAATGAGCTAAAAAATGTGGAATTAGCTGATGGAATTAGCTGATAAAGCTAAATTTAGCACAAAACGGTTAAATAGTAGCTGAAATGGCAGAAAAGGCTGAAACTAGCAGAAATAAGTTGATTAGGCTGAAAGTAGAAGAAATTACCATGAGCACTTGAATTTGTCTGAAAACCGCTGGAATTAGCTAAAAAAGGCTAAAAATGTAGCTGAAAATGTAGAACAAGCTTAAATGGGCAAAAAGCACAATTTTTCCCAATTAGGTTGAAAGAAGCAGAAATGAGCATAAAATGTGCAAATGATCTGAAAAAAGCTGAAATTAGCACAAAACAGCTGAAAAGTATAAGGCAAAAAGAAGCTTAAATTATCAGAAGGAAATGGAGAGAGCACATTTTTACTGAATTAGGCTGAAAAATGTTTAAATGAGTGCAAAAAATGTGGAATTAGCTGAAACAGCTAAAATTCACTTAGATAGCCCCCAAAAAACGTATGGAAGAAAAATGGATCACAATAGTGTGAATGCTCATAAACATTCACAATATTACCTCAAAGTAAAGTTTTGAAAACTACAAATTTTCAGGTAAAGCTAATAAATTATGTGCAGTAATCTGCACCTATTTTATATCACTACACTAATAATCATATCATCTTATATTAACCCCGCTTTAAAAAAGCTGAACTTTCACTTTAAAACCTGTGCTCTCTCCGTGATTTACAGTTTGGTGGTTAGCGAGTAATGTGGCAGTAACTGCATGGCTCTGACGCTGTCGCAGCTGATATTTCCATTGTGGTTGGAGTTTTGCAGCCGAAGGTTTGTTTGCAGCACATGCTGGTTTTTCAGAAAGAGCCTCGTGTGTTTTGAACTTCTGGGTTGAGCGGAAACCAGCTAACCAAAGCGGAGGCTTCAGCTTCCTCTCCCTGCTCATATTGTGTGTGACAAAGATGATATTGTAAAATATGATGGTGTGTTTCATGATCACGGCTGCCATCAAATGGCTGGACGTTATGTATAAGTTTCTAATAAATGTTAAATGTTTTGCAGATAAGGTGCAAAGAGCTTTTACTTCCAGTTTTGATTAAAATAAATGAATAAATAAAAATTCTGATAAAAAGCTTGATTTTTTTGGTATACAGGTAGTCCCCGACTTACGAGCGAGTTCCGTCCCTAGGGGGCGCTCGTATGTCAAAAATTCGTAAGTAGGATCACATTAGCCTGGCCCTCGCCATTCCTGCACAGCTCCGCTCAATTCTATTTCCCTTCACTGCTGGGTCTGGGATTTGTCTCATAGACAACGATTTCTCCGGTCATTTTTGACCGGACAAATCAGAGAACAGAAGGCGGAGTTTTGAACGACGTTGACTGACGTCGTCAGTTAAAATGGCTGCCGCCACGAAGGAATTTTCCAGAAAACAAGGTAAAAAACTATTATTTCTTTCCTGAGAAAAACTATATTTCTTAGCTGACGTTATATCAGAAGTGTTCCTGAGCTTAACAGTTCCTAAATCAATTCACGAAATGGTCAAATCTGCTGGATTTAAATAGTTTCGGTTTGACATTTTCCAAACAGCCTCAGGGTGCGCTACGAAAATAAATGATAAAAAATCGAATTTTATCTCAAATGTTTCATCCAGGCCAACAGTCAGTAAATTAGAGCCATATAATTACACACTGGTAGCAGAAAAAATATCCACCGAGTGGTTTCTGAGCTTTTTATCTGAATAGCCTGGACCTCGCCAGGCTAAGCTAACAAAACTCCGCCTTCTGTTCTCTGATTGGTCCGTTCAAAAATCGAACGGAGAAATCGTTTTCTATGGGAGGAATGCCAGACCCTAGTCAGAAGCAAAGTGAAGGACAGGGTGTGGTTTTAACCAGGCTAGGATCACATGGCAATTATTTTTTATTTATTTATTTTTTAAATAAATGAATACATGTACAGTACTGGACAGTCACCAAGCACTTAGCCTATCCTAACACAGTTTTTAAAGATGAAGGAATAAGTTGAATTGTCTCCCTTTCACATAAAGGGAGCAAGCTCCCTATGGAGCCTGCAGGGAGGAGGGAGACAATTCAACTGACTCCTTCATCTTTAAAAACTGTGTTAGGATAGGCTAAGTGCTTGGTGACTGTACAGTACTGTACATTTATCTATTTATTAAAAATATACAGTATATACAGTATTTTTATTTTTTATTGTTTTTTATTTATAAATAGATAAATGTACAGTACTGTACAGTCACCAAGCACTTAGCCTATCCTAACACAGTTTTTAAAGATGAAGGAGTCAGTTGAATTGTCTCCCTCCTCCCTGCAGGCTCCATAGGGAGCTTGCTCCCTTTATGTGAAAGGGAGACAATTCAACTTATTCCTTCATCTTTAAAAACTGTGTTAGGATAGGCTAAGTGCTTGGTGACTGTCCAGTACTGTACATGTATTCATTTATTTAAAAAAAATAAAAATAAAAATTAAATGAGATGCATGCTCGTAAGTAAGAGCGCTCGTAAGTCGGGGACTACCTGTAGTTGTTCCACATTTGTGTTTTAACTTTAACTAGAGAAATTGCATTTCCTGTGAAAATTCAGTGCAAATGCCTGTTGCAGAAGGATTTGCTGAAAAACAGCTGAAATTAGCTAAAAACAGCTGAAATTAGCTAAAAACATGCTGAAATGTAGCTGAAATGGAAGAAGTCATAATTTAGCAGAAGAAAGCAGAAAGAACACATATTTTCTGAAATAAGTTTAAATAAGCAGAACTTAGCACGAAAAAATGGAAAGTAGCTAAAAAAGGCTGACATTAGCATTACAAATGGCTGAAAAGTAGCTGAAAGACAGAAAGAATCAAACTACCAGAAGGAAGTGGAAAGAGCTGAAATGAGCTAAAAAAATGTGTAATTAGCTGAAAGCCTCAAATTAGCATGAAAACAGTTAAATAGTATATGAAACATGCTGAAAGGAGTATAAAAAGCTAAAATCAGCAGAGAAAAAATAATTAGGGTGAAAGTAGCAGAAATTACCAGGAAAAATGTGAATTTATCTGAAAGCAGCCAAAAATAGATTAAAAAAAGGCCAAAAAGGCAGCTTAAAAAGTAAAACGAGCTTAAATTAGAAGAAGAAAATAGAAAGAACATACTTGCCAAATTAGGCTGAAAGAAGCAGAAATGAGCAGAAAACGGTGGAAAACATCTGAAAAAGGCTGAAATTAGCAACAATAAAAACAGCTGAAAAGTAGCTTAAAAAGCAGAAAAAGGCATAAATTACCAAAATGAAGTGAAGAGAGCACATTTTTGCTGAATTACGGTAGGCTGAATATAGTTGAAATGAGTGCAAAAAATGTGGAATTAGCTTAAAAGGCTAAAATTAGCATAAAACAGCTAAATAGTATAACTGAAATAGCAGACAAAGCTAAAACTAGCAGAAATAAGCTGAAAGGAGCATAACAAGCCAAAATTAGCAGAAAGAAGTTAGAAGAAGCACAAAAATGTTTTAGTTAGCAGAAAGAACCTGAAAGGAGCACAAAAAAGCTGATAAAACAGCTGAAATTAGCTGAAAGAAAGTTCAGATTTGCACAAGGAAGCTGAAAGAAGATGAACCAGAGCAAAATGTGAAAGGAGCAGTAAAAGCTTGTAAACACATCTAAAGATTTGAAAGATGTAAAATGAGCTCAATTCATTTTCTGAGGAAAAAAAGTGTCCGAAACGGCTAAATATTTCAAAAAGCTAAAGTTGCACCAATACCAAAAGTCCTAGCACCCTTCTCCTGAATGAGCTGAACATTTTGATGTAGGATTCGTTGAAACGGCGCACAAATCGTAGACGGAGAAAGATGCTGAAAAACATATGGAAGAAAAAGTGATCACAGCATGAATGCTTCATAAACATTCACACTTTTATGTGCCGCCATGAGAACATGATGCTTTTAACTTTCTGCTACAAAAATATCTCATGAAGCACTGAACGAATGTTAATGAAACTAATATAATAATGTTAATGTTGATCACTGTGAAAAAAAATCACCATAATGCCACTTTGATTATGTGCTGCTGACTAAACATGCTGCTGATTTATTCCACGTTGCTGTGTTCATTCGTCCTCATCTGCTCACACAGGCTCATGTTCGTGCCGCTGTTATTCACCATATTGTTTTTGCACTATTAGTGTTTAGCGTATTCTTAATTTATAATTCTTAGTTCATATCTTAGATCTTTATTACGGTTTTCTTTTACAATTGATACTTTTGCTGTCGTTGGATGTAACACGGTAGAGTTGAACTTATGGAGTCAGCTCAGTTCAAGAAGGCTGAACCTGCTGAACTTTTAAAAAAAAAAAGAACGCAAGAGTTTTAAAGCTATTGAGCCAAAGTTTGATGTGGTAGTAGCTGAGAGTCCTTCTGGCATGAAAGGCATTAGTGATATATTCCTTCAAGGCAGGCTAACCCTTTAATTTGAACATTTGTTTTTATTAGTTGCTAATAAATGGACATTAAAGCCAAAGAAATTCAATTTAAAATCTTAAATTGAATTTATCATACTAAGGAATTTCTAAAGACAAAGTTTAAAATGAACACTGGGAATTGTGTTTTTTGTGAGACAGAGAGTTAGAACCTGGAACATCTTTTCTTTGATTGCAGGGTAGTTCAACAATTTTGGCTTGATTTTAAAATGTGGATCCAATCCAAAGGGATTCAGCTAAAGAAATCAAATTTGGGTTAATTAATACGATTGGAAATAATGAATATGCTATCAATAATTTGATTATATTAGCTAAACATTATGTTCATAAATGTCGTTTTTTTCAAATGTAAACCTATTTTGAACCACTGGAAGAATGAGTTAAAGTCCTATGCAAAATCTTTAAATGAAAATTTATTTTATTTTATTTTATTTTATTGCTCTTTATTTGTTTTATTTACACTATGTTTTAAGAATCACCTCTGTTGATTGTAAGAATTGGTACTTTTTGTTTTGTATTGTTAATAGTTACTGTAAATAAAGTAAAAAAATAAAATAAAAAAAAAGTTCAGCTAGTTAACCGGAAATAAATAAATGATTAAATAAATAAATGGACATTAATAAAAAGGAATGAATATTTAGCTCGTGTGTCCAGCAGATGGCACCCAAAGCTTGCTGTTTCTACCCCAAGGAGCCTCTTTAGGAAATGTTTGCATAATGAAAACACGTTTGCATAATGAAAACACGCCTCTTTTGGCTGCAGATTATAATGTGTGTAAATAAACTTCTCATTCTGCGCTAACAAGGCGTTGCACGTTGTCGCAGACGAGCAGAACGTTATAATCCAGCGTGCACCCAAACCCTCCAGGGATTGCTAACCATGTCATATTAGAGCTAATAATTATTAGTGTGTCAAATCAGTGAATCCTTGTTGCTGTGATTGTATTTTCNNNNTGTTCAAACATTTGCGTTATGTCTCTCTCTGTCCAATGATAATTAATTGTTTACTTTCTCATCGCCGGATGACGCCGTGACTCTTTTCAGAGGTTTGTTTGTTCACAGCAATTAAGTTCATCAGGGCTCATCTTCTCCTCCCTCTCCATCCCCCCCTTCTCTGTTTCTCCGTGCTAAATGCAGATTAGCAGCGTCACAATCACATCCAGAATGAGAGTAAACTCCTCATTATGCCGTGTGACCCTCATGCCGCATGAATAATTCAGCGCCGCGGCGTTCGCGGCCGCCTGCTATTAGCATTCCGCCTGGCGAAGCAAAAGAGAGGAAATAGGAGGTGGTGTTGGGTGTGTGTGTGTGTGTGTGTGTGTGTGTGTGTGTGTGTGTGTGTGGGTCTCATATCACTGACAAGGCTGACTCAGGGGGATCAGCGCTGGATTGAGACACACATCACACACACATCATCACACGACACAGGAGATCAGTGGAGGTGCCTCTCCAGCTCACACACCCTGCTGTCTGTGTACATCGTGCACACACACACACACACACACACACACACACCCCTGCTGCTGCTGTGCAGCTCAATCTGCTTTACCGGGAAGGAGACAACAAAGGCCTCTCTCACTGAGTACATGCTAAACACTCTGGCTCCTGGGTGTGTGTGTGTGAGAGAGAGAGACTCTGCTCTGTAAACACACTTGACTCTACCCCTGCTTTCTTTATTTTTATGTTTTTAATAAATAACGAGGCGAACGAAGCCTCCCCCAGTGGAGCCATCCTGGCGTGTCATAAGGAGAAACACTCCACCTTTGTGCGTGCTTGCTGCGGTGCCACTTCACTGGATGCACTCATGCTTGACTGGGTGTGTTGACACGTTACAGTGGCCCCCAACACCACCACATTTTTATTTCCCACATCCCTTGTCTGTCGCTATAAGGCTGAGTGCTGTACAGTCCTTAAACTAACCTCCGCTGTACGCTTTGCTTTGAAGAGGGGGTGTTACGATTGCCCCCCCCCCATTGCTGCTCAACACAAAGGTCACGAGCCTCCATCCATCAGTTGACCTCAGAGCCCAGGAGAAAGCGAGGACTACCGGTACTGGCACTCGGCTGGTAATTGAGACATCAGAAACGCGTTCGGCTGCCAGCTGCTCTCAATATTTTATTGATGGGCGCAAATCTGACAATTTTGGGTGCCGCTCGCCAAAATCCGACATGCTCACAGAGCTCAGCTGTGAGAGTTGTGCATCTAGACCAGGGGTCTGCAACCTGCGTTTCTGGAGCCACATGTGGTCCCTCAACAGTGGCTCTTTCAAGATTTGATCAAAACTAACTCTAAATTGAATTGTATTTGTTCTTATAATAACAAAAAGGGCTAGTTTTAGCAGTTTTTCCTGTCATTTCCTTTGCGAATGCGTGAGTATTAGAACTAATAGGAGTAAAACATAGGATATTTAATTTTTCCACAATTAAAATAATTTACCTAGACTTGCATAGTTCATTGTTTTTTTTTTTGATAGGGAAAGAACATTATTTTTCATTCTTTACAATAATCTTGTCTTTTTTTTGTCTTAAAATGTAAAAATATCAACAAATCATTAGATATTTTCAGCTTTACAATGGCCAGAAAACTACCCTACTGGCCAGAAAATTGTCCTCCAACAAACTAAAGGCTCGGATATAGTCGCGCTTTGGTCCGCAAGCTGGAGAGCGCGTGCTGCGCGCTCACTGTGCCGTGCGGCTTCATGCGTTTATAGTGTCGCATGGCAGCGCATGGCAAAGTGCTATTCTTTTACTGACCAGCAGGTGGCAGTACCGTCTAAAACCTGTGCATATGTTGCAAGAAAGAGTGTAGAAAAAGAAATCTACCGTAGAAGAAGAACTGTTTGAAATCACACAACAACAAAAAAAGGCTTTCAGCTTGCGTGCTGAACTGTTGTCTTTATTAGAGCAAATCATAATAGAACAACAGTTATTGTGTCTTGCGGTTTTAATGCATGGAGCGGAGGAGGAAGCGATCACGTGACTTTTTGCAACAAAAAAAAGAAAAGTCCAGATGAAGAAGGGGAATTTAATACATTTGTATCACATAAAAACATTCCTCCATGCGTCGCGACACCGTCTCCACGACCACAGCGGCGCAGACAGCTGCAGGCTCTGGCGTGAAGAGTGTGAAGGCTGTCGGGTGCCCTCCCTACCCGACCTGTCAATCAAAGTAGCACCCACGGCGCGCGCACTAGGCTTGCGGAGTTTCAAAAAATCAGAGGTGCACGACACGCGCCAAACCGATGCGCGGGGCCAAAGCGCGGGGGCGGGGACTATGCGATTGCGTCACTTTTCGCGCGCGCACCCTCGCGCCCTATGCGACGCGTCAACCATAAACCAGGCTTTAAAGTGGTCCGTGGGCCACCAGTTGAGAATCCCAGTTGTAGCAGGTATTGTGGCTCCGGACACGTTTAGTTTAGTGAACAAAGGGGCAGAAATGGCTCTTTTGATCGTAAAGGTTGCAGACCCCTGATCTAGACCTTGTGAATGATGAAAAAACAAGATGCTTTCGCAACTCAAACGCCCAAGAAATCGCAAAATCTTTGACGCTAACTCAAACGTGTCGCGACGCTGCGTGGTTTTTATTCTTCCTGTTTGCGTCTCTGCGTGATGCATCAGAGATGGTTGATACTTTATAACTAATAAGATTCGAGAAGTGTCCCTAAAAATTCTGCATAAATGTTACCCTGTAAACTATATCATCTCCAAGTACCGTCCAAACGTAGACCCAATGTGTTCACTTTGCCACAGCTCTGAGGAGACCATCACCCATCTCTTCTGAGACTGTTCTCATACTCGGGTGTTCTGGAAAGACATTTTCCTGTTTGTAAATAGAAAGTTAGAAATAGACCTACCATTTGACGCTAAAACTATACTGTTAGGTTTCTTTTGTCCAAATATTTCAAGTAAGAAAGTTTTTGTTGTAAATTTAGTTCTACTCTTAGCCAAACTTTACATTAAATTCTCCATGCTAAAACCTAGATTTAAAGTGTTTTCTAATTATATTTCTTCTTACTTATCTACTTTAAAGTATTGTACCAATGCAAAAGCCTTAAAAACTAAAACGATCTGCAACAAATTTCTGTTGTCATGCCCAAAACACATTTTTGTGTTTATTTTTGTGCCTTTATTCTCTTTTTTTGCTATGCATGCCTTAAGTCTCGAGCCATGTTTGTCATTGTAGGATTTTTTTTGTACTTGTTTTTTTTTATAAATAAATACCTCCCAAAAAAAAGAAAAAAGAAAAAGGCTGCAGAGGCCTGGTTTTAGCAGCAGGTGGCGCCAGACGGAAGCCTCAGAGGATGCATCAAACATCTACATCTCTGTGCAAGTGGGCGATGCCCCCTCCTCGTGCACTCCAACTCCCCCCATTATAAAAGACTGTTTTATAATTAAAGTGGGGGGTGAGGTGGAGGGGTGTCTCAGCCAGTACATACAGCATGTTCAGTTCAGAGAAGCATGCTCCGGGCTATTTTTAGTCGTCTTTGATCCCCCAGCAGCCACACAGGAAAGCCACTGACGGCTGCAGCTCTTCTGCATGCGAGGGAGATGATATATCATCTGCGCCGATCATTTCTTTACACCTTGCCTGTGCGGGTGTAGAGATGGGAGGCTTGACTGGCGAGCTGCAACACTCCCCATGTGTTTAAAGTTCACACTGGGCCATATGGTCCCCACAGTAGGGGGGTGTTTATGTTTATGTTTATGTTTATTAAATTTGTTCATTTTTTTACAAAAGAAACACAATACAAGACAATCCCATTAATGATACGTACACAATGTAAAAAAATGAAAGGAAGCAGAAAGAAGAATAAATCTTATTATATCTGCCCCTTTTTTCAAACAATCAGATTAAACAATAATAATATTTCACCAGTAGTACAAAATGACTAACTCTTTCTAATTTTCTAATACTAATACGTAACTAATAATCGATACAAAACACATTAATAATATTTCACCAGTAGTACAAAATGACTAATTCTTTCTAATTTTCTAATACTAATACATAATTAAAAATTGATACAAAGCACATTAATAATCTTCCACCAGTAGTACAAAATGACTAACTCTTTCTAATTTTCTAATACTAATACATTACTAATAAATAATACAATACACATTATGCTAATTCATATATATTTTTTCAACAAATTCCTTTTGATCATTTTTTTAAATGTAAACAGTGACTTGGCATTTTTAACTACATTCTCCAAGCCATTCCATAATCTAATTCCCTGGATTGAGGTAGAACGTCCCTTCAAGCTAGTTCTGAATTGTGGTTTTACAAACATCTCTGTCCCCTTAAGATTATAACAACTTTGTCTTTTAACAAAGTGCATTTGGATATTTAAAGGTAATTTGTTGTTCTGAGCCCTATACATAATTGATAAAATATTATAATCAACCAAATCATGGAACTTCAATAATTTCAGTTGATAAAATAATGTACTGGATGGATGACAGTAATGTTTTCTAGTGATAATTCTTACAGCTCTTTTCTGTAATACAAAAATAGGCTTTGTGATTGTTTTACACGCTTTCCCCCAAACATCAATACAATAGATTAAGTGTGGAACAATGATTGTGTTATACAACAAATACAGAGCTTTATCATTCAATAGGTCTCTGACCTTGTATAGTACTGCAATCGATTTAGCTATTTTTATTCTTACAGAATTTATGTGTTGTTTCCATGTCAGTTTGTCATCAATAATAACACCCAAAAACTTCACCTCACTCACTCTACAAATCTCAACACCCTCAATTTTGAGTGGAACATCAACAGTTTTCTTTTTATTACTGAATATCATGTAATTAGTTTTTTCTAGATTTAATGATAATTTATTGATTTTAAACCAAGTTTGTATTTTGGTAAATTCTGTCTTTATCAATTCCAACATTTGTTCTATATCTTCACCTAAACAGAAAAATGTGGTATCATCAGCAAAAAGTATACATTTAAGGAGTCCTGACACATTTACCAAGTCATTCACATATAAAATAAATAGCTTTGGTCCAAGCACAGAGCCCTGGGGAACTCCACATGTGATATTACAGAGGTCAGATCTTACATCATTTATTTGTACAAATTGTTTCCTATCTTTCAAATAGCTAGATACCCACTGTAATGCTGGTCCTCTAATACCATATTTGTTCAGTTTTTCAAGGAGAATGGTGTGATCAATAGTATCGAATGCTTTTTTTAAATCAACAAAAATACTGACACAGTATTGTTTTTGATCGACAGCAGTAGTTATTTGTTCCATTAATTCCATGAGAGCCATTGATGTAGAGTTTTTAGCTCTGAACCCATATTGACTATTGCTTAGAATATTTTGTTTGTCTATAAATTGATCTAGTCTGTTCACAAAAAGTTTTTCAAGAATTTTAGAAAACTGTGGTAACAAGGATATAGGTCTATAATTGTTGAACACACATTTATCACCATTTTTAAAAAGAGGAACTACCTTAGCTACTTGGTGTTGGTGTTGGTGTAGTGATCCACACGGAGGGCGCTCTGAATCACCAAGATCCCCGGTATCAACCTCTGAGATAAGGAGAACGTCTCAAAGGCTTTGTGCTTCGGATCTCAATCCTCAAGAGAACACCAGCAGCCTTCCCTTACACCTCCTTCCCACTCCTCTCTCCCTCTACGTGTCACTCTTTCCCCTCTTTCATACCCCAAACACACACACACTCCCTCATCCACAGAGTACAGCATGACAAACAACGCCACCCTCTGCAGGGCGAAGCCAAAAACCTGTGACATTTTAGAGGAAATAATATGAACTCATCCTCCATGAGCAGATTTCAACCCCCACCGTCTAATCCACTAGCGCAGCCTAATTAAGTACAAACAGCAGTTCTCAGCTAATGCCAACAAATGGGCTGTTACTGCTGCTGGATCGGCCGATTATTAAAGGGATGCACATTTGTTGTTTCCGCATTCTAATGCAATTACTCACCCATTATGACCATGTAATTGTGCAATCATTAATTGTGCATTCAGTCTGTATTGCAGCTAACTTGTGGCTTGTTTTGTCGTACTCACATCGGTTGAGTTCAGTATAGAATCTATGCATTACAGTATACAAAAAAAAAAACAAGTTCAAATCATAAATCTAATTATTGTCTATGCAATACTTATTACATTATAATGCATTCACATTCAGTACTTTATGAAATGCCTTATAGTAAAGTTAATTATCTAAAGGAGCCAGCAGTGGGGGGGTCCGAGTTGGGGTAGAGGCAGGGCAGCCGACTCGGGACTCGAAAGTCCCAGGTTCGATCCCCGGTCATTGCACATCTTGTTATGTCTCTGAGCAGGACGCCCCATCCCAAATCGCTCCCCAGGCACCCTCAATAGCTGCCCACTGCTCCACCTGGTGGTGGATGGGTTAAATGCAGAGCCAATTTCACCATTGTATGGGAACATACAGTGACAGCACGTACACATTTATTTTATTTAGATTGTGTTGAATCTTCACTTTGTCATAAAATCCCAACCTGAGCTGCATGTTGGCGACAGTGGAAAGGAATCACTCTCTTTGAACATGAACAGGGGTCTGCAACCTTTACAATCCAAAGAACCATTACTGCCCCTTCGCTCACTAAATTAAAATGTCCAGAGCCACACAACGGACACACGACTGCACACCATCATACAGCTCCAACCACTTCATCAAGTTTGCGGACGACACAACAGTGGTAGGTCTCATCAGCAACAACGATGAGACGGACTACAGGAACGAGGTGAGCCGCCTGGCCTTGTGGTGCGGACACAACAATCTCACTCTCAACGTGGAGAAGACAAAGGAGATTGTTGTGGACTTCAGGAAGAGGGATGCCCAACATGCCCCTCTGACCATCAACAGCACCGCAGTGGAGAGAGTGGACAGCACCAAGTTCCTGGGAGTGCACGTCTCAGAGGACCTGTCCTGGAGCAGGAACACTGCATCACTGGCCAAGAAGGCTCACCAGCGCCTCTACTTTCTCCGCAAGCTGAAAAGGGCTGGAGCTCCAACCCCCATCATGTGCACCTTCTACAGAGGTGCCATAGAAAGTGTCCTGACCAGCTGCATCACTGTGTGGTTTGGTGCATGTACTGCATCCTGCCGCAAGAGCCTCCAGCGCATCGTGAGAGCAGCTGAGAAGATCGTCGGCACCTCCTTCCCCTCACTGCAGGACTTACACAGCAACCGCCTCACTCGGAAAGCCCTCTGCATGGCAGGTGATCCCACACACCCACTACACAGCTGCTTCAGACTGCTGCCATCAGGGAGGAGACTGAGGAGTCTCCAGGCTCGAACCAGCAGACTGAGAGACAGCTCTGTTCATCAGGCAGTCAGAATGCTAAACACTCTGCCTGCTCTGCCTCCCCTCCCATTTGAACTGCCTTAACACAAAAAACTTTCTCACACATTACCACTCAACACAAAGTTTTTAACACTGGACTCTGTGTCATCAAACGGGTTATTCACTAAACTCTCGGTCATGTGCTCATTCAGTTTGCACTACTTCTCATATTTGCACTAATGTTTGTATTACATTACTGCCTATAGTCATACTACTGTTTACATTCACTGTTTACATTTATTAATACTGTTTACATTTATTACTACTGTTTACATTTATTACTACTGTTTACATTTATTACTACTGTTTACATTTACACTACTTTTATATCTACACTACTGCTGATACATATACAGTATTCTCTGACTAGCCTTATTTAAGGATGCCCAATGTGCCTTATGTGCCTTACTGCATATGCCACTTTGCCTCTATACCAACATCAACTACCTCATACATATACTGTGTACATTAACTCATATGCTGCTTTGCCACTCTTTGCAAATGTCAATGCTAGAACCTTCAGTTNCACATGCAGATTGGCGAGATGTCACTATACCACCCGGTATATGTGTCTGAACTTGACTCACTCCGGGCTCCATTTGTGGTTGGCCAAGATTTTATAAATCGCTTTGAAGCGATTATAAATTATGGCAATCAGACAATGTGGGCCACAGTGAGCAGTCCACTGCCATTCGTGGTACCTCCCCAAGGTCAGGACACTGACTGTCTAACAGCAGGTACCGCTGAGGTAAAAAAGGATTCCCCAACCGAGACCACAAACCCGGTAAGTGATCCTTCATATACAGGTGAGACAGAGGAGACTCAACAGTTGGACCAGACTCTGGCCCATCACGAGGACCTCCTCTGCGAGCTGACACCTTCAGCACTCCCTGACCACTTCCTACCACAGGTAGAAGAGGGAGTAGAGGTCCAAGGATCACACACCATGAACGCTGTACTGTCCTCTGGGACAGGTAATTCAGTTATCATCCAAGCTTTCAGTGAAGTCTTGGTTCAAGGACATCTGAGCCCACAAGGTGACAGTCTACAACACTCTGACAGTCACTTGGACTTCATTGTTACTGATTTTGAGGACCCCTCCTTAAACAAAAAGGGGGCAGACTCACACTTCCTACCACAGGTAGAAGACGGTGTGGAGGTCCGAGGGTCCCACACCGATGACGCTGTACTGTCCTGTGGGACAGGTAATTCGGCAAACAGCCAAGCGGTCAGTGAAGTCTTGGTTCAAGGACATCTGAGCCCACAAGGTGACAGTCTACAACACTCTGGCAGTCACTTGGACTTCATTGTTACTGATTTTGAGGACCCCTCCTTAAACAAAAAGGGGGCGGACTCACACTTCCTACCACAGGTAGAGGACGGTGTAGAGGTCCAAGGATCACGCACCGAGAACGTTGTGCTGTCCTCTGGGACAGGTAATTCAGTTATCAGCCAAGCGTTCGATGAAACCTTGGTTCAAGAGCGTTTGAATCTAGAACTACTCAGAGATGACATAGTTCTGACAGACTCAAAGAGCACCCCTTCATTCATGAAGTGGGAAGACATACATCACAACGACAGAGACACGCCTGCGACGGCGCCGACTGTTGTGACACACCTGCATTACGCAGAAAGAGGTAAATGTACAGAGGTACGTTGGCCGAAACCTAAAAGGTTCCTGCGTACTGTCTACTCTAAGCTGCGTAAACAGCCTAAACTAAACAATGGCATCCTAACTCGTGCCCATGGACGGACGTCCACACCCGTGTGCTTGGTCCCTCATGACCACAGGGGGGTGATGTTAGGCCATGCCCATGTCAAGGACAAAGATTTCAATAACCCCACAAACGACAAAGATCTCGCAAACTCACAGACTTCATGGGAAAAGAAGGTCGTCCAAGCACAGGATAGTAAATAAGCTTAAACAGTTTAAACTATTCTAGTTGCGAAAAGAAACCGTTCCAACTAGAACTTAGAAACGCTAAGCATAAAACCCACAACAAAAACTAACCTTAACAACCGTTTAAATCTGCAGGATTTAATTGACATCGGTTATAAAGCTAAGAACTGTTTTTCTTGTGTGTGACGTGGAATCTGACGACCAGAGTGAGTTTGACGTAGTGAAACGTTGTTTTTAGTTGCTTAATTGCTACTTTTGTTGTTATTGAAGTTGTTATTGTTTTCTGAACACTCCCAGCCAAAAGAGGTTTTGATTGTTGATAAGTTGAAAACTTAAATGGATTTTAACTATGCCAACATGCTGTTCATTTTGTTAAAGATCTCAATCTTTGAAGAGTCATAGTAGATTAATACTACTTAAGGTACTATAATCTACACTAGTCTCCAAATCATTTAGGTAGAACCGATTCGATCGTTTCTATTCTAGATCTATTCATTTTGATGAGTCTCGCCATAGACTTCAAAATTCATAGGGATTACCAAATCTTGCGTCGTTCGTCTAAAAGACAACAGACATTTAGACCAAACTAGTTTCATTTTTTTATTTTAGTTTAACCTAAACTAATTAATGAATGGAGGAATAGTTTGAATGAAGAGGCCTTCGTTACAGAAGCCCTCCACATTTCTATAGGTATAGATCCCTATTTCTGATTTTTACAGCATTGATCCACCCCTTAATTGGTAATTGTAGCTGATCTAATCCATGATAGCTTACATACCAGGTGCATATAGGTAAGGCTTAATGTAGAATCCCAATCATAAGCCCACCTAAAACCACATAATTGCATGACACATTGAACCAGGGTGGCACCGACTGGAAGCCATCCAGCCTGCAACCTTCGATGTGGGGACCTGCTGATCCAACGTTGGTCTTCAACCTTCATCCAAGGCCCGCCTCCTCTGCTTCAATCGAGGGATCCCCTCTACATGCTGATTAAAAACCATTCTTGCTGATGAAATCAATAACCCCCATCGTTGTGGATTTACCGTTGTGGATTATAAGACTTTGTTTTCCAAGGGATCACAGACTCAGTTCTCCATGGGTTAACAGACTATGTTTTCCAAAGGATTAAAAGCTTGCCGCAATGGGATTACCTACGAACAGTATGGAATTTCCAAAAACATTATGGGAGTATAATTTTGAACTTTTTGATTTTTCTTTTTCCATTTGCTGGATTACATAGAGGTCAGAGACATTCGGTGGTATCCTTTCGTGTTGGAACTCATCTCCAAGGACAGGCGATGACTTCCAAAAAGGGGGACTGTAGTGATACACCTAGCCTCTGATATTTCTGTCTTGACCTTCAAGTACACCTCTCTACACCTCTCTGAATCACTCAGTGTTACACTTGCTTGAACCTCAAGGAGACAGATGGACACTTATATATTTTAACAATTATTATGAATTAATGGACACTAATTAATCAGATTGAACTTTCTCTTTAATGTGTGTTAATTCAGAATTGATCAAACAGTATTTTTGTCATTTCAATGATGATTTTACTAAACTGGTATATTTTAAATATGACAAAGTTAAGAGAACATCTCAGAATGATCATGTTTTGAACTGTCTGCTCTAGGCAGAATAAGTGTCGAAAGTTGAAGGAACAATCCTTCGTATTTGTTTGAACTGTTTTTGTTTCAAAGGAAAAGTGCTAGACATAGCTTGCTTTCGGTCTCCCGTCCTTTCTAAAAACAATGAATCAGTTCTCAAAACAAAGTACGGACTTGTGCACATGCACCTGCATCTTCTCACGTATGTTTTCTATGTTTTGTCTACCCTATCATCTGTCACTCAAACTCACTCATTTGCAAAGTCACACCCTCTCTAGGGGTGCAACAACCAATCAGCAGGAAGTATGGGACTAAGTCACACCCCCTTCTTAAGGGGCACTTCCTGGATTTTGGTTTAGAGTTTTTGGAAGACAACTAACTGACAACTGGTTGCTCTCCTTTGGGAAAAGCTGGAGACGCCCGGTCATTGTGCCAACTCGACCCACGTCTCAGCTGAGAGTCACGGCAAAGCCTTGCTGTGCCTCAACACTCATTTCTGAAAGAGTTTGTTTTCTGAAGTTTTACTTTGAAAGTTCAGCCAGGAGCTGGCTCTGTTCCTGCCGGGAGAAGCGGTTCTTCTCACTCGTCTGAATCAGCTCACACGCGCGGAGGTCGTCTGGACGTGAACGGGACAACACAGTCCTTTAATGTCCACAAACTTCAACTCTTATCTCCAAGACGTATCGTCAACAGGTAACGAGGCGTTGATTGTGTCCTGAACGTGTGGGAAGCCCAGCTGAACCGTATGGGAAGGTGCCACCCTGGTTGTTTCAAATAATTAATTTCAGTTAACTTAGCTTTCATCTTCTTCCTCCTTAAACTCCTCCTTATGTTTATTTTCATCATGGTAAACTTTAAGTAATGTGCCAACAGAAAGGTCCAACTGTCTGTTTGTTTTAATTTGAATTCTTGTCAACGTAGTTATTAAATCAGAGCTAATATCGATACAAATGTTTATGTAATTTTTGTGATAGTTTCAATAAAAGGTCTATATTTTTGGTAGACCAACATAAATTGAAGTCTAAGCGTGAAATTACATTTCTGGCTAATCACATCGTTAGATTTGTTGATTTAATCTGAAAAAGTTGAGACTCCGCACTTTGGTGGCAGTTTGTGCAGATAAAATCTGCTCATACCTGCACGTCTAAACTATAGGTAAGTCAGTAAACTGACTAATAACTCCTATATTGTTACATTTAAAATAACACAGATGAGGCATCTTTTGTCTTGATTT
This sequence comes from Garcialebias charrua, assembly GCA_038048925.1. Classification (NCBI taxonomy): domain Eukaryota; kingdom Metazoa; phylum Chordata; class Actinopteri; order Cyprinodontiformes; family Rivulidae; genus Garcialebias; species Garcialebias charrua. The sequence continues at coordinate 23,887 of JBBPBX010002775.1, read as the reverse complement.
TCACAGAAATCACACAAAAATGGCCGACCTTGATGGTCGTCTCATGGGTTGACAATTTAATAAAATCACTGATTTTTATTTGATTTCACATCTTGGACTCCATGTTGACTGCCGAAGGCATCACATGGTGAGACTACACACTGTGCAATAAGACCCACTTTACTTGATTTTTCACAGAAAATCAGTTCAAAGATGGATGTTCAAACAGGTGCATCACCTGATGGGGCCTCCTCTTTTATTGCACGTAGATGGACATCTGCTTCAGCGTATGCTAATTACTTAGCTGTGGGGAACGTCCATCAGGATACGTGGGAAAGTCCCCTGTCGTTCTGCGACAGGCTGATGTCTGTCTACTCCGGTGGCAAAACTGTCCCTGGACTGGAGGAGGAGGAGGAGTTTAAAGATCTTTTCATTAAGAATCTCATGCCTTTCCAGAAGAAATGTGTTCGCTTCCATGTTAATTGCAAAGAGAGTACCATGGCAGAAATTAAACAATGTGCTATGGAATTTTTTGACGTGCTCGAACAGCGAAAAACACCCTCAGTCGTGTGCCCAGGTCAAAAGGTCACATCCCACTCGCAGAAAATAGAAGAGGTTCCCTCTCCTACAGAGTGCGAAAGTATACAGGTTTTTCATGATAACAAACCGCAGATTGTGTCCAGCTGGAACATTGACTCTGATCGGTTCACAGGGAGTTCTGCCCCTGCCCCTCAGGTTGAAAACCCTGAGATGAGCAGAGAACCACACAAGGTAGGTGTTCGCTCTCTAGGTGAACCAAGATGGTTCAGATCGAACCAAAAGAGTCCTCACCTAGGTCTCACAGTGGGTGAACTTCGAGAGAAGTTGATGTCTGGTAGCCGTGACCCTTTGAAAAATAGTCTGTCCCGACATGTACCCCCGAGAAGCGGCCCTCCTACCCCTGCCCCTCGAACTGCACAGTTCGAGACATGCAAAGAGTCACACATGCTCCAGATTAAGGAAACGACGCCTCCGCGCGTGGACGTGACTGAGGTTGTGAGTTGTTTGTCAAATGATTTGAATGTTACAGTGGTTGACCAAGCTGACACGTGTGATGTTGTCCTTGATGATAACACAAACAACGTTGTTCAACCTGACGAAGCGACGTGCAGCACTGTCTTTTGCAACGAGTCAGTGCACACAGTTGACAACATCATCAACATTGACAAAGCTGCAGACAGCAAACAAATTGCTGATGATGAGCATCCTGAAAATCAAGATGCTGACAGCAAACAAATTGCTGAAAATCCACATCCTGAAGGTCATGAGGCAGACAGCCATCATGATGCTGACAGCAACGATGATTACACAGACAGAGTCACACGTACACAGAAACGTGTGAAAAAACCTGAACGGTTTCTGTGTAACTTTATAAAAAGGGGGATAGCTAAGAGAGCTTACCTGCCACTCACATTGGAAGGGGTCCTCGCGCAAGAAGCACTCCTGGTTTGCGGCTCAGACGTGTCTATCATGTCAGCCGAACTGTTTGAGGAGCTAAGGACCGCCGCTAACGATGTTGACAGGCAAATACCCTTTGTGAAATACACTTATGGTGAGCAACAGGGCCTCGCAAAGACGAGAACAACCCTAATAGCCATGGTTCACATGCAGATTGGCGAAATGTCACTATACCACCCGGTATATGTGTCTGAACTTGACTCACTCCAGACTCCATTTGTGGTTGGCCAAGATTTTATAAATCGCTTTGAAGCGATTATAAATTATGGCAATCAGACAATGTGGGCCACAGTGAGCAGTCCACTGCCAATCGAGGTACCTCCCCAAGGTCAGGACACTGACTGTNCAACAGGTACCGCTGAGGTCACATGGGATTCCCCAACCGAATCCCCAACTGCAAGAACAAGCAGGTTCTGAATCTGGGACATGAGCCATGGTAAACTTTTAACTTGCAACTTCCTTCTCTGTTTTGTCTGTGAAAGTTAGCCATAATATTCTCTGTGCTCACAAGCAGGCCATCTGGCCGATTCTGTAAACAGTTTTCCTGTTGTCCGTCAGAGACAGTTATGCCTATCAGATGAAATATCCATCTCTTATTTTGTTAAACCAGCCAATAGTTATTAAGGAGGTGGGTCAGACCCCGCCTCCCATATAGAGGTCCATTTCCTGCATCTTCCTTAGAGTCGGAGGGAAGAACATCCTAAGAACTTGTTTTCTTCTCTGGGAAAAGCTGGAGACGTTCCGGTCATTGTGTCAACTAGACCCACGTTTCAGCTGGAGTTACCATCTTCTGGAAGAATTTGTTTTCTGAAGTTTTATTTTGAAAAATCAGTCAGCGCGCTTGACCTTTGTTCCCTGCCGAGGGAGGCAAGTTTCCTCGTATCGTGAATCAGCCACACACGCTGAAGTTTCAACTGGACGGCCGTTGGACAAACCCATCCACGTGTGTGTCCAGACACTTCTCCACTCTTATCTCCAAGAGACGAACCGTCAACAGGTAACGAGTCGTGGTGTGTTTGAGCGTGCGGGAGCCTAGCAGTCTGCTCGGGTGGGGAAAAAGTGCCACCCTATCTGCTCAAAATAATCAACTTCGGTTAACTTAGCTTTCACTTAATTTCTTCCTCCTATTTCTTATTCTTCCTAAGCTATTAAGAAACTAAGTAATGTGCCAACAGAAAAGTTCCTAACTGTCTGTTTGTTTTAATTTGAATTCTTGTCAACGTAGTTAGTAAATCAGAGCTAATATCGATACAAATGTTTATTGTAATTTTGTGATTATTTCAATAAAAGGTCTATTTTCTGGTAGACCAACATAAGTTGAAGTCTCTCGTGAAATTACATTTTTCCTAATTACAGTAAAAGCAATTTAATACCGGAAAAAGGATGAACTCGCGAATTGGTGGCAAGTTTGTGCAGATAAAGTCTGCTCAGACCTGCGTATCTAATGCCTCTTTTCCACCGCTCGGCTCGGCTCGGGTTGGATCGGCTCAGATCGGCTCAGTTCGGGTCGGGTCACATCTATGTTCTGTTTCCACAGCTTTTTTGTACCCCTTCTGTGGGCGGGGTCCAGAATCCTACTCGTCTTACCACATGGTGGCAGTAGTGTTCCCTCAAGCTATTTACTACAGTACTAGCCACCACTAGAAGAAGAACACAATAAAGGCTTTGACAGAATGTTGTGAAAGAGATGTCATGCTATAATGAGTACCTCATGAGCTGTAATCTTTAAACCCAATTCATAATCCTACCTTGTTGCCTTCTTTAAACCCATGTATTTTCCAATTTAGTATTTTTACAATAAAGATGTATTAAAGCATATTTTATTATTTAGTTATGCACAAGGTGCTTGATAAAGTTGCAAAACCATATTTATCTGAGCTGCTTCAACCTTCCTGCCCTCCCCGTTCTCAGATCAGCTGAGCAGTTGCTGCTGACAGTCCTCAAAACTTTTTAAATCTTATTTAAAAACACACATTTATTCCTTGGCTTTTAACACGTGATCTTATCTTTTATGGCATGTTAACACACCTGCAGTAAGACTGGTATATGTATTTATTTTTGTATGCTTTTTATAGTTTTTAATTAACTTGTCTTTTATGTTATTGTACAGCACTTTGGTTGACCCTGTGGTTTTTAAAATGTGCTTTATAAATAAAGTTGATTTAAAACATCACACTGTGATCTTTGAAACTGCCAGAGTTTCCCTGGTAAAGTTGCTGCTGGGTGGTAGATGGTAGATGGATGGTCTGTGAATTCTTTAACTTTAAACTGTCCAAAGGACTTTGGCCACTTTTAATTTTTGACTTTTTTTGTATGACTTCATCCTAGAACCAAATAATTTATAACGTAATAACAGTTGAGCAGATTCTAATAATCTTTATCTTATGATTCTTTAAAGGTCAAATGCAAATGGAAAGTTCTCTTAACTTCCAGTATGGATTTAAACACAATACACACTTCACATTATAAAATAAGTTTAGGAAATTGAATGTTCGAGGACACCACTTAAGAAAATATAACGTTTAATAGGAAAAGTTTGAAGTGACAAACAGAAGTAACAAATTTCCATCTGGTGTCTCACGTCTTCCTCCAGAAGATGACACAGGTTGTTGAATTCTGGCGATTTTCTTCTGTTGACTGTAAAAGAAAAATGTGATTAATTTAGTCCAGAAACTGTTTTTTTTTTTTAAACAACACAGTGTGATCACAACATGTTCATATACTAAATGTATCCTGTTGGAGTTATTTGAAATAAAATTCAATGTGTTATAGACATAAAGACACCTCCATTAATTTTCTCCCTTCTACTTTGTATCACATATTATCAATTATATCAAAAACCACATAGCTGATATTTTTCAAAAAAATATAGTGTGATCACAACATGTTCATATACTGAATGTATCCTGTTGGAGTTATTTGAAATAAAATTCAATGTGTTATAGACATAAATGTGTCAAGCTACCTCCATTAATTTTCTCCCTTGTACTTTGTATCACATATTATCAATTATATCAAAAACCACATAGCTGATATTTTTCAAAAAAATATAGTGTGATCACAACATGTTCATATACTAAATGTATCCTGTTGGAGTTATTTGAAATAAAATTCGAATTTTTATAATTTATTTTCGTAGTGCACGCACAGGTTTGGAAGAAGTCAAAGCGAAACTACTTTAAATGCAGCAGATTTGACCACTACGTGACAATATTAAAGCGTGGTTGAGCTCAGGAACCCTCGTACTATAAAGTCAGCTATGAAATATATTTTATATCTGTTCATTGAGCTACATTTAAAGACACAAAGCCGCCCGCGCGCCGCGAGTTGCTCGTGGCGAACCTACTTTTTAAAATCCTGCAGTTTTGAGCAGTACGTGATTTTATTAAGGACACGTTCAGCTGAAGACCCATCTTTGCTATAAATTTAAAAACAAATAATTGTTTTTACCGTGTTATTCATGTAAAGTCCTGCCGTGTTCACTTCCCTCGCTTCCGTGAAAACAGCTCGAGTCTCCTCCTTCCTCCTTCCGGAGCGGGTGAGCTCGCCTCGGCACCCCTCTGAAACCAGCCCAAAAATCTCAGGAAATCTCGCGCGGCTCAGCACGGAATATCCGGTGGGAAAGGATGAAAGGGGGTCTCTGCGACGCACATATGACGTAACATCCGACCCGAGCCGACCGGTGGAAAAGGGGCATGTAAATATAGGGAAGTCAGTAAACTGACCAGTAAGTCCTATATCTCTACAATAATGGTGGCCCAGTAAGTGTTTAATTACCTTACCCCCTCATTATTATATTTACTACACACACAATGGACCAATCACAGCGCTTTAAGCAGCCATTTTGCCTCACGGTACCGTTAACGTTAGCTCGACCCAAAGTACTGGACACTTTATTCACAAAATAAACGTAGAATACACCACAGAAAATACTGCTAACGAGCCCAATCACATCCAGGCTAGCCCCCACGCCTTCCAGAGAAGGCAGTACGTCTAACTGTTTAAACAACGGACTTTACGTCTATCGGAACCGTGCGGTCCAAAACTGAGTGGGCTCAACCGAACCTCAGCCAACAACACGTTGTAACAGATTAGGTAAAATGGAGCAGCAAATGAGTGAAACAGACCTTCAACAGCAATCTGCAGAAGTAATAAAATGAAGCAGAGGTGACACGGCGGTCACAAAACGAAAAAATGCATGCAGCCTCACGACACGTAATGAAACGTCTCACAAAAACAAACATTCATTCATCCGTAGCTTCAACATACGTTGAAATGTGAAAGAAAAAATAATTCTAATGGGAAACGCACCAGACAATGCCACGATTAGCAATCTCTGAGACACTCACCAGCCAAAACTATTCTATAAGTCCACAACAGGATGCAGAACTATGCCAACAAATACCGTGAAAATAGCTACCCAAAACAACTTAATAATCGTCTTAGGGACACGGACGAGCCACCATTAAATGTAACAATATAGGGGCGGTAAGGTATTTAAACACTTACTGGGCCACCATTATTGTAATGATATAGGAGTTATTGGTCAGTTTACTGACTTACCTATATTTTCGATGCGCAGGTCTGAGCAGAGTTTATCTGCACAAACCTTTCACCAATTCGCGAGTTCACCCTTTTTCCGATATTAAATTGCTTTAACTGTGATTAGCCAGAAATGTAACTTCACAAGAGACTTCAATTTATGTTGGTCTACCAGAAAATAGACCTTTTATTGAAATTATCATGAAAGTACATTAAACATTTGTATCGATATTATCTCTGATTTAATAACTACGTTGACAAGAATTCAAATTAAAACAAACAGACAGTTAGGAACTTTTCTGTTGGCACATTACTTAACAGATTAATAGCTTATGAAAAATAAGAAATAGGAGGAAGAAGATAAGTGAAAGCTAAGTTAACTGAAGTTGATCATTTGAACCAACCAGGGTGGCAGCCTTCCCATACAGGTCTCAGCTGGGCTTCTCACACGTTCAGAACACATCAACGCCTCGTTACCTGTTGACGGTACGTCTTGGAGATAAGAGTTGAAGTTTGTGGACACTAACGGACTGTGTTGTCCAGTTCACGTCCAGATGGCTTCCGCGTGTGTGAGCTGATTCAGACGAGCAAGAAGACGCTTCTCCTGGCAGGAACGGAGCCAAGCGCACTGACTGATTTTCAAAATAAACTTCAGAAAACAAATTCTTTCAGAAATGAGTGAAGGAATCACAGTAAGGCTTTACTGTGATTTCAGCTGAAACGTGGGTCTAGTTGACACAATGACCGGGACGTTTCCAGCTTTTCCAAAGGAGGAAACCAGTTGTTAGAAACTTTTCTCCTCGACCACCCGTGAAAATGCAGGAAGTGTCCCTTTATATGGGAGGCGGCGTCTCCCCACCTCCTCAATAACTATTGGCTGGTTTAACGAAATAAGAGATGGATATTTCATCTGATAGGCAGAACTGTCTCTGACGAACAACAGGAAAACTGTTTACAGAATCGGCCAGATGGCCTGCTTGTGAGCACAGAGAATATTATGGCTAACTTTCACAGACAAAACAGAGAAGGAAGTTGCAAGTTAAAAGTTTACCATGGCTCATGTCCCAGATTCAGAACCTGCTTGTTCTTGCAGAAATAAAACCAGCAGAAGGTCAAAACTCATGAAAGTAACAGATCATCATTAAAATGACAAAATATACTGTAGATCAATTCTGAATTAACACACATTAAAAAGAAAGTTCAATCTGATTAATTAGTGTCCATTAATTCAAAATAATTGTAACAAATATAAGTGTCCACTTGTGTCCTTGAGAGCTTCAAGAAAGTGTAACACAGAGTTTCAGAGAGATGCAGAGAGGTGTACTTGAAGGTCAAGACAGAGGGCCTGTATCACTACAATGTCCTAGCACTGAAGAGGCATCTGGCAGGAGTTTAAGTATCGGTACATCAAGCCAGTCCTCCTCAGTCAGCAGCAGGCGGGGTGAGTTAGTGGTGATTAGCTGTGGAGCTGTGACAGAAAACCCAGGAATCCTGCAAATAGTATTAGAAATGGTGTCAGAAACATTTGTAATATGTGTGTGGGGGGAGACACTGGACTAACTATCATAGATCTCGCGAATGGAGCTTCAAGGTTCAATGTAACATCTGTGTAAGCCTGTGTGTGAACTTTGCCTCCTGGTTGGATTGGAAAACCTCGTATCCTCAGAGTGGCTTATCTGAGTAAAGAGATTATGAAAGGATATTTATTTTATCCATCAATGATCCTTCCTTCCTCGCCATTTTCCACTCAGTTCTTGCTTCATTCAGTTTCAGCCACTGAGGAACTTCCATACATCTAAACTGAGTAAACAAACACATCTAAACCTTTTTTTTTAACCTGTTCACAGCTGACAACACTAGAAACCTTTCCTACCACGGACCAAACCTTTATCACGGTGGATCAGCCCAGTTCAAACAAAATAAATCAGTTCACACGAGCGCTATGGGCTGAAACTTATGCCATCAGAAACTGAATGAGACTTGCTGTTTTGAAACTGAATTTATTTGCTTTGAAAATTCAGTTTTATAATGCAGTTTCAATTTCAAAATTCAGTTTCTTTGTGTCACCTGGTCCCCATCCAGAGTAATCAAATGCAGATTGATTAACAGGTCTCTCTTGTAGGGTTGTACATCTCTGTGTGACAGACGATTCGATTCACATCTAGATACAAGGGTTACGATTAGATTCAAAAACGATTTATTGTAAAAACAGAACGATTCGATTCGATTCGATGCAGTATAAAAACGATTCGGTTCGATTCGGTGCAGTATAAAAGCGATTCGGTTCGATTCGATTCGATTAAACTTCAAAAAATTCTACGTTTTAATATTTGTTGATGTACCGGTAGACAAATATTTCATTATGAAAGAAAAAGGACCATTTCTATCAATGTGACATTCTTAGAGCATTTTTAAATTTGTAAAAGTCCACATATATCATATCTAAAAGGGTGCTGTAAAGCACTGGTAAAAATAAAGTAAAAAGCCAAACAAAATAATCACATGTTAAATGTGTTTATTTTTAAACATGGACCTAAAGACCAGCTAAAAGAAAATTTCCTACAGAAAATACAGAAAAAATATAAAAGGCACAAATGGTTACAGCAGCATGTAATAAAATAAAAATCACTAGGAAAAAAAACCCAGGAATAAGCTATAAGCACAAAGCTCCTGAGTCCTGTGCAATAACCTGTTGTGCAATAACACAACCTGTAGTTTGGTAGTTATGTGCAATATAGATCATGTGCATTTTAGCTTATATTTCATTACTACCTTGAAATAGTTATTCACACAAATTCATCCTGCTTCACCGTTAAAATTCTACCATGTTGTTTACTATTTTTCTCTTCAGAAACTTTGTAAATATTATAATTACTGTTTCACTTTTTGGTAGTTTATTTTGTACCCTCATTGCATGCTTTAGTATTTCCTGTTTGCTTGTTGTTTGTTTTTTAGCAAGTCAAAATCGTTTTTTCTCATCCTGAGCATTTCATTGTACTAAGTTAACCCTGTGTTAACCTGCATATGACAAATAAACACTTGAACTTGAACTTAATAATACAAAACATAATGCAAGAACAGTACGCCTAACAACAGCAGCACGAACATGAGTTTGTGTGAGCAGGTGGGCACGGATTAATATAAAAACATGCTCTCTGTACCTCTTGACTTCTTCTGGCCTGGTCCCTCACAGATCTATCTGCCATCCTCACTTCAAAGTCTCCCAACAGCTCGTCCAGCGCTGACATTTTCTTCTTTTTACAAGGTGGTTCATCATCTGAAATAGAAAACATGCACCATATATTACTGACTATGTTAGCCATGAAGTTTTTTTTTTACTGACTTTACCATTTTATGTAAAAATCTTCATCTGATGTTCAGAATTTATTTATGTAGGGACTCGTGTACATGTGTAAAAGATACAGTATATCATTATCATCATGATTATTATTGAACTCTTTCTGTGCATGCAGATTCTCTCATTATAGTGAATGTGTTTTATGCTGATACAATGGGCCTCATGCAAGAACCGCTCGTACGCACAGATTTGTTCTTAAACTGTGCGTACGAGCGATTTAGGATCATTTGTGGCATTCAACAATGTTTTCGTATCCTAAGATTTTTTTCAGATACGAACAAAATTTACGTGTGGTCCAGAGCTGTCGTATATTTTACGAGCAGTCGGTCTGCTGTCATCCAGACGGATTTCCTTCACTAATAACTTCATATTTCGTTATTTAGAAAATATTCTGAGTTTAAAAAAATTAAATGCAACGACACAAATTGGTTAAATTAAAATAAAGCGGCTTCAAACCCCCCCCGTGCCCCGCGCCCCACGCCGACCACCGTGCGTCCCCGCGCGTGGCGCCCGGGTCCCCCCCGTGCCCCACGTCGACCACCGTGCGCTTCCCGCGCGTGGTGCCCGGGACCCCCTCCCCCGTGCCCCGGGGATGGTCCGTGCGCGCCGCACGTTTGAGTGGGTCCTCGGCTTTATCACAGCTTGAACACGCATGCTGTTGGCACGCGTCTTGCGCAAGGTGCGCATGGCATTTATTTTTCCATCCATCTCGGTAGCGCAGACCTGACCACCTCCTGTCATAGAGCACCGTGCTGCGGCGAGACGTTTTCTTGAAGCCATTTTCAGATCAAACCATTTATTCTTGATTTCTGATACTGTACGACCCACGGGAGACACAACATGCACTAATATTAATATGAAGTTAACTGTAGTTTCGAGACATTTTAAAATGCTTTTGTTCAAAAACACATCCGACACTTGCGGGGGGGTGGGGGGTAGCGGTGCGCGACAGCGCGACTGAGAGCAGAACTTCAATCTCCGAACGTGTAAAGTTCTTCTTTTTACTTCTCGATTTTGAATGAATGGACACTTCCTGCGCTCTGAGGCAGGAAACGTAGCCTTATATGGTGTTTTGAGGGGTGGGAATTATGTAAATAACCTCTCCGCGTGCACGAGCAGGTGAATAGAACAGGTGGGATTCATCATATTTACGCAGCTCATATACACACTTTTCCTGAGGATAGAAGAGTTTGTTGAATCTGACGTGGCATGTTCGTACGAACGCTTCGTACGAACAAAAGTAAGAGAAATTTAGGATATAAATACGAACGTGTTCTTGCATGAGGCCCATTGACTGCAGCACAAGTTTAAGACAAAGTCAGCTCATTCTTGATCACAAGTTATAAAACACAAACCTGTATGCTCATCTTGGGTCTGGGGTGCATCATTGCAGACATCCAGATCTCCATTTGCAGGTTCAGTCTGCACTGGACCTCTCTGAACTGAATCCCCCGTTACCTAGAAATAAAACATGACATTACATTTAGTGTACAGTATGGTTAAATGCAGACATTACATTTAGTGTACAGTATGGTTAAATGCAGTGTAAACAATCAAAAAACAGTGGGCAGAATAAATCTAGTGACAGCAACAAAACACAGCAGACTGTAACTGAATGCACCATAATATGTATATTTTATTTTGACAGTGTGTTGGGGGATTTACCTTGTGATGCAGGGATGTTGCTTTAGCTGACAGGCTTGTGAATGTCCTCTCTGCATCATGGCTACTGTTGTAGCTTTATGCTTCTTATTAATCTTGTATGGCTGTGGGTCATAGTCATGCAGCTTATATTATAGGTGAAGGCTGAGACAACGCAGTTCGGGTCCAACAACGTGTTTATTCTTCTGTGTAACAACAAGACTGTTCACCCATTCTGTGGGCTCATTGACAGGAGTTATCACTGCTACTGAAGAAGGGCAGGGACTTAAAACGGGGGTCCAGAGCTACTGCAGTGTGGAAGAGATCGTCAAGGCCTGTGTAGCTCGTGAACTATCACTGAGTTGCCCGTAAAATTTAGTGATAACGTTACCCGTCGCTTTGTGTGTGGCAGCTGCATGCTCCTGCTCGTTGTTGTGAGGCTTACGGTTTACGTGGCTGCTACCGATGCAACCACATCGCTAGCTTGTCAAACCGGATATCCGGTCGAATCGGTTAATCTATAACAAGCCTACTGGCTGACATCAGGGACTGGATGGCTTTAAATTTTTAAGCTTCAACGATAAGAAGTCTGAAGCCATATTGTTCCTTCCCAATGACACAACCTCAAACCACTGCATTGACCTTTCTGCTCTACCCTTGTCCGAAAAACAAAAAGTCACAAATCTGGGAGTGATAATGGATCCTTCCATGAAACTCAACAGTCATGTAAACATGATCGTCAAATCCTGTTTTTTCCAGCTGAGGCGTCTGTCTAAGCTGAAGCCCATATTATCAAAAAACAACCTGGAGACAGTGATTCACGCATTCATTACATCTAGGCTTGATTACTGCAATTCACTTCTGCTTGGTGTCAGTCAAGCCACCATTGCACGATTACAACTGGTTCAGAACTAGGGATGGGGCCGATCCGATCCAGTATCGGTATCGGTATCCGATACCAGCATTATTTAAGTATCGGGTATCGGATCAAACCTGCCGATACTTTTCCGATCCAGCTTCAAAGAGCACTTGTGTTCAATCACATTCTGTGACTGCCCTTCTTAACATTGTGTGAGATAAACCCAATGAAGACACTCTTAAGCCTTACAATAGGGGGTTCCCTATTGTAAGGCTTAAGAGTGTCTTCATTGGGTTTATCTCACACAATGTTAAAATGAATAGTTTGGGTGCAAAAGTTCCATTATACAGAGTCAAATACCTGAACAGTATCGGATCGGGAAAGTATCGGTATCGGTCGATACTGAGTTAATAAGTATCGGTATCGGATCGGAAGTGAGAAATGTGGATCGGTGCATCCCTAGAATGCAGCTGCCCGATTTTTAACCAGCACACGCAAAAGAGAGCACATTACACCAGTCTTGGCCTCCCTTCACTGGCTACCGGTTCATCTTCGAATCCAATTCAAAATTCTCATGTATGTCTACAAATCGCTGAACAGTCTCGCCCCCGCCTATCTCTCGGATCTGATACACCCATATGTCCCTCCACGTGCTTTGAGGTCAGAGGATCAGGTACTCTTAAAAGTTCCAGAAACTCGCCTTAAGCGCAGAGGTGACAGGGCGTTCTCTGTAGCAGGCCCAAGACTCTGGAACGAGTTACCGCTGCTCATCAAACAGGCCCCCTCCCTCTCAGTTTTCAAATCCCGGTTAAAAACTCACTACTACTCCATTGCTTTCAATGCCAGCTGATTTATATTGGATCGTTTTATTTATGATCTGCAATGTTTTTATGTTTTTCGTGTTGTACTTCATTGTCTGTGTTGCCTGTTGCGTGTTTGTTTGTCCAGCACTTTGGTGTGGACTTGTTCCTGTTGAAAGTGATTTATAAATAAAATTGTATGGTATGGTATGGTATAATGCCTCAGCAAAATTAAAAAGCACTGAAATGGTTGAAATTCTGTCCGTTCTTTTTTTTTCCATTTTTTTTTTTCATTCAACCTTTGTGTATACAGGTTAATCCCACTGAGCTTTGGAGACTCATTTGCAAGACTGACCTGAAGTTTTACAGCTATTATGCTAACAATATGCTAATAATGTTAATAATGCTAGTGATAATATGCTTTGGTGTGGTTGTAGCTAAGAATCAGTCACAGCACATACTTCATATACTTTTCACTGTACCAGATCTTTGCTTGTCAACCTCATTTGTCTGTTAGCAAAATACCTCATGAGCTATTTGTTTTTTTAAGAACACTTTTATAAATTAGGTTACAAATGTACGTCTAGAAATTGTTAACTTTTGGAGTAAATTCAATTCAAGGTGGCCAACACAAATAATTGACATTAACCAACGCAACAGTAACTATGATTCAGTCAGTTTTACAGATATTGAGTTAAAATTTGATGTGGTAGTAGCTGAGATTCATTCACAACACGTACTCTGAGGGTGACAGCTCATGAGCATGAACAAAACACTATATTGACCAAAAGGGCTACAACTCCAGCATTTCTCAACAAAACATGATAAAACTTTGCTGTTACTGATGGTGATATGAAATCCTTTAAATAACTTGAAGCTTTTAATTATACTAAATATTAACACTGCCATAACATAGATTTTTGTTTTGCAGAATTTACCCAGGACAAACACAAATGGAACAGCAGAAGGTAGGAATTCTTCTGCTTCTTTATTTTCTGAAATCTGTAAAAGCTGTTTTTTTTTATAGATATTTTATATCTCAAAACCTTTACTTTAAAAACAGCGTCTCCCTTTGTAATTAAATTTTTAGTGGATATTAGAATACCAGATGAGACAACGCGCCATTCATAATTAATATATTTATTCTTAATTTGTTGCCATGCCCTGTAGGGAAACTCTAAATATCTAAATATTCTTGGCTGTCGTTAACAAGTTTGACCTGAATGTGGAGGATAATGGGACATGCCCGAGCTAGAAGGGATTACACAACTGTTGACCTTCTTCCCTATCCTTTCCGTCCTCCCCTCACTATAAATTAATGCTGCCAAAGAAATAAACTGAACGTTGGACATTGGTGGAACTCCCAGCCAGAGTTGGGAGCGCATCACAGAAAAGTCCAGATAAGCAGAAGACATAATCAAGTGAACTATCTCGTTGCGTTGTGCTACATTACGGTTCACGGCCTCCTCTCCCAACGATAGCCGCTTCCCCGGCCGTCTCCTCCCTGCATGTCTGCTTTTATAAACAGCTGTTGTGGTGTCAGGCTTCAGTTGGTGACCTCTGGGGGTCACCGCTGTCCCAGAGGTGCCCGCGGGGCAGCTCAGCTCCAGCTCCGGCAGGGTTCTGTTCACGGCCATGTTACCAGTGTTTGTTTTCGCTTCCTCCTGTGTTTGGCTATAGTCGTCCCTGTTCTTTCCCCGCAGCAACTGGGACACTTTCACACATGTACTCCCACAGGAAAGTGTACTGCACATTGTACAAATGTTGCTTTTTCTGCAAAATGCAAACAGGATGCACAGTGGCATAACACAACTGGTTTTAAGTTTCCGTGTACATCAATAAGGCATGTCGTTATTGCATTATTGAGGTAATTACTGCTGGTTTTGTATACACATAAATAAATAACTAAAGCATGGTTTATTTAATGCTCGTGAAGTTGTTATATTATTAAGTTTCATTTAGATCTTAATTAGAAGCGGATGTGTTTGCAGCTCATCCTCATGTTTTCTTACACAGTGCTGATGTTTCAAGACGTGTGGGGCCGCAGCTTCTGCCGGACCATCGAGAAGCTGGTTGAGGTGGTGCAGGAATACCCGACGGAGGTGGAGCACATCTACAGCCCCTCCTGCGTGCCTCTGGTGAGGTGTGCCGGCTGCTGTGGAGACGAGAAATTAGAGTGCTATCCCACTCGAACCACAAACGTCACCATGCAGGTAAGAAAAGGGCGTTAAGGGTCAATCCTGTTGCAGCTTGCACCGTAACACAACCCCCCTCTGATCGTTTTGAACCATGTTATTCATCAGCTGTTGAAAATCAGACCTTCGGAGCAAGGTCAGAAGTACGTTGAGATGACATTTGTGGAGCATCAGACATGTGAATGTAGGTAAGAGAACAAGAAAACATTTTAAAGTCCTAATTTCTGAGTTTAAACACAGTTAAATATGCTTTCCCCTGTCTCCTGTACTTTACATGTAAATATGTGAAGTGACTGTGTGCATCTGTCAAGTGACAGACGAGTGCAACATGTTTACCGTATTTTTTGTCATATAAGTCATATTTTTGCTTAATTTGCTTGCTCTGCGACTTATATGCCAAAACTACATATTCATGGATTTTCCACCCCCAATATTTAAAAAACAATTTTGGCTGAGATATGACCGTTTTCATTCATTTTGACTGAAAATATTGAACACTACCATTTTCAGCCGCTAGATGGCACGCGAGTAGCATGGCATGCCGTTGTATCATGTAATAGGTAAAAGTGGCTATTAATGACACAATCTGCTTGCCATACTAGGCCATCTTTGTTATGCTCGTTAAATCAACTTCATTTCGCTGTGCCGCCCTGGCGAAATGCAGCTAATTGGACCTATTAAAGTGCATTTATTAAGTAAAAGTTCAACTGAGACACACCTTTACTACAATTTTGAGCAAACAATTATTTTAGGTGCTTGTTAAATTTTGAAGAACTGCATAGCATTCCTCCTTCCTGATTTCCCCTCTCTGCACACTTCTGGAGCACAGAGGCAGCGAATACTTTTGAAATACAGCTGAGTTTATGGTTAAAGTCCTTTTATTAAGTAAAAGTTCAACTGAGACACAACTTTTCTATAAAGTCAAGCGAACAAATAATTGTTTTTATGTGTTTACCTTGGTAAAATTTGAAGACATGTGCAGCGAGTCACCATCTGCGCATTCAGCGTATCGGCTTTTGAAAATGCAGCTGATTTGACCGTCAAAGTGCATTTATTAAAGTCCATGACCCACCATGTTTTCAAATTGCATCGCCATTAATATTTATTAGTTTATTTAAAAATAATACAGGAGCGTTTATTTATATTGTAGAGAAATAATGCAAAATGTGTTATTTCATGATTTATAGCAGATTTTAGCAGAAGCTCCGGGAAGATCTGCCCCTCTCCAAATATGGGCATTCACATCACTAAAGATTCCGCCTTGGAGTTACAGGCGGAGTTTTAATAAGCCTTCATCAACTTCCATGACCGCTGCTCTAAGAGAGGAAAAAAAAAAGAGAAGCGGTCGCTCACTGATGTCTGTCATATTCTGAGCAGCATCCACGTAGACATACTAGTTTAATTCGCTTGATCGCGACAAATTCATTCATTTCCGCATCGCCTTTTTATTCTCTCCCCTGACCAGACAGGTCGGGAGTAGAAAGGCAGCCGCAGCGCGGAGCTCTGAGCGCGCGGGCTTCCCCGTGCTCTCCCGTGCTCTCTGTGCTTCCCCGTGCTCCAGCAACAAGGCTGGGACAGAACCGAGCCCCGGCACGAACTTCAAAGCTGACGCAGCGGAACGGGGAGCCAGGGAGAAGCCGCGCGGCTCGCTCCTCTCTGGGCAGAGGAGAGGAGAGCAGCCAGCAACAGTCGCAGCGGTGTTATATCTTATTAAAAAGGTCTATAAAATAAATAAAAAATAAAAGCAGACCACTGGTCCAGTTGTACACAAAAATGCACCAGGAAATATGCAGTTTTACTCTCACTCTCATAAACCTCCATGGAAACTCACTCCTACCTTCTGCCTTGCTTTCTGGGTGGAGATCAATGTAACAAAAGGCATGACCCTTCGGGACTCTTCGGCCAGGTTTCCGGATTCATTCGGGAGTGGGTTGTTTTTTTTTTTTTTTTTTTTAACCCTCGCCTGGCCCAAATGCAAAAATGAAAATAAAATTCATAAAATACTACAGTAATTCTCCAATATGGTGAATTGTTACTGTCACGGTGGGTGTTGTCCTTTAAGTAAAAGTTAGAGTGAGACACCTTTGCTATAATTTTGAGCAAACAAATAAATGTTTTTAAGTGTTAATCTAGTTAAATTCTTTTTAAAGTCCTCAATCTTTAGCACAACACCGGTCCACATTTCCGGGTTGTCAATGGTGACACATAATCAGACATTATTTATCTTATTAATTATCTTAATAATAAGATGTAAGGTATGGTGGAGCAACTTATTTATGGATTTTTCCACTTTATTAGACATATTTGGACTGATGTGACTTATAGGATGGTGTAACGTGTACGGCAGAAAATGCTCATAGTTCCTGGGCATGCTTAGAACAACCAATCAGTGATGATTTGCTAGAAGAAATATCATGAAATAAACAGCAGACAAGTCACTGTTTTCATTGTGAAACTGTAGTTTCAGGGTTTTATATATAACACAGCTTGATTATTTATGTAAACTTTTATGGAGTGTATTTAGAAACCAGGTTTATCCAAGTTATCATTTAGCGGCTCGTACTAGCTTCATACACTGTTTCACACTCTCAGTATTGCAGACACAAAGACAGAAGCAGAGTCATCTTATCACAGACACACAAAAACAACCAATATAGATAATAAAGGACTCAATAAAAGTAGATGGTAAGAGAAGAGAGTGCACGGCAGAGCTACACAGTCCAGAATAACCTACATCTATAAGGAAAGCAGAGGCGCATGACAGGAATTATTTATTGATCTGATGAAAACCAGTTTTGTTGGAATAAAAGCTTCCCAGAAAGTCTTAGCATTTTACACACCGAGCAGTTTTCCCTTCTCCTGCCTAAATAAAAGAGGCTGCATTTATCCTGTGTTTTCTGTGAGCAGAGCCTGCCTTTATCTGCATCAGATTACAATGTTTTACCTCACTTTAATCCAGGTTTAAAGCAGCATTGTTAAAGATTGGTGTCATGTGTGAAAGTGCACAAGCCGATTTGTAATGTTTAAGCTGATCTGCCTCTAATATGCTCATTAGCCTACAACAAAGGTGTAGTATGTGTGTAAGATGGAGGAGGCAACAGATGTCAAACAGATGTGAAGATAAAGCAGCCTATTTGCATATTTATAGAAACCTTTATGGTAAAAATGTAGAGTTGAATAATCTATTTCTTGAAACTTGAGGCAAGAAACAAAGAATGTGCATACTATTGTTGTTTTAAAGAACAGCAATTAGATTCTAAGCATTGTAATAAATTTGCTGTTGGGGAGGAGGAGACTGTTTTAGAGAACCAGCTGACTGCCTGGATCTATAAGTGATCAATGCATGGCTCAAAGGCAAACATAAAACACACACAGTCACAACACACAGATCAGTTTCCTGACACACACCTTTGGAACGTGGAGGAAAGATAAAACTTAAAAACTCCACATAAAAGTAAATGTAGGTATTGGAGGCTTGTTGGACCATTTTAATTTTGCATTTGAATGTTCTGATTTGTTGAACCTTTCTCCGCAGAGTCAGGAAATCTTTAGCGAGGACCGAACGGTGAGGAACTTGGTCTATGCCTTTCGAAATATCAACACTGAGACCAGTTTCGAATTAAAAAATAAGAGTGGGTTCGTGTTGTGTTCAATGTGCAGGAAAAGGCAACGAGGAAGGGGAAGAAAGAGAAACGAGAGACAGAAAGCAAAAGAATGTAGCAGGTAAAATCCCAGTTTGAGTGAGAAGTGCTCCACAGATTGTAGGCTGCCATTTAAAATAATTAAAGGTGAGATATTTTCTTTCTTGTTGCAGGTGTCAGATCCCTCGCAGGTAACTTCAGTAGCGACCCGACCTCCTGCTGCAGAGCGGATGACTATTTCCAGCCCTGCGACCACATAAAGAGTCTCCTCCACTTTATCTATCAGGCCTCCTCGTGACCAGAGACTCAGACAGCTTGGGGTGGTTGTTGCTGACAAGCTGTCCTGCTGACGGACAGGGCGTTTATGATGACAAAGTTCAACGGGAAGCGCGTTTTACCTGGTGGAAGCACTCTCTGTTACACACCTGACACAAGGAGCATACCTGGGAGCCAGTGCAATGTAGAAAAGGAACAGTGATGTTTTCATTTTATTCTTACTGTGTCAGTTATCTGAATTTGTCCATTTCTTTGGTATTTAAAAGAGGTTACACTTGTTAAACTCTATATTTATTGTTGGAGCTGAATATACAGGTAGTTGGACCAGCAACCTTTAAAAAGTTTTATTTTCTGAAACGTTATGACCTGTCTTGTGTTGGACAGCTGCTTTGGACATGCAATAATGAAATGTCTCCCTCTGGTGTTAAAGATAAAGTGAACAAAACTGCTCATTTAAGGTGGCTAAAGTAGAAATAGGCAGAGTGGTCATTCAAACTCAGTCACAGCATCAGCATTTTAAAATACAATATATTTTTGTTATTTTCTGTTGTGGTCAAGAATAAAGAATAATGTGTTTTATTGCTTTCTGCTGTCACTCCCCTTAATCCAACACCACAGACTTCCTCTGTCTGTTTTTGGAAGGGATCAACTGAGTTCATTATACAAAAGGATTACCCTTTTTCATATTATTTTGTCATGTATCAAGAAATCTATGAAAATGTAAGAAAAGTTTTTTTGACTGTGTTAGTGTTTGTATTTGTATTTCTTTTAAATATTTATTTTGTAATAAACCTTTGTCACATTATAGAGTCGTGATTATTTTGCTAAGAACTGACCTGAGCAATCACTATCGATGAGGAATGCTCAGGTTTGACAGTAAAATGTTACATGTAGTCCAGATAATTGACTAAAAATTAATAAATAAATAAATAAAATTTTCATTCATTCATTCAACCTTTATTTAGTCAGGTAAATCTTTTGAACCTCATGGGCTCATTTACGAAAGCGACCTGCTAAAACTAAAGAACAATGAACAGCAGTGATAGAATTTCCTTAAACAATAAACAAACAAACAATAAACAATAGAAAACAAAAGAGAGAGAAAAAAAATATATATATATATATACATATATATATATATATATATATATATATATATATATATATATATATATATATATATATATATATATATATATATATATATATATATATATATATTTTCTTTTTTTAACAAAGTATCAAAAAACTAGCAAAACATTATAAGGTATATGTATAAAATCAAAGACAGGAACAAATCTGCATTGGTTTTTGCCAGGATTCCAACAGATTCTGAAAACCATTTAGAGAAGTCAAGGTCGAGAGCTTCAGATCTTTTTGTAAGATATTCCATGAAGCAGGAGCGGAGTAGGAGAAGGCCCTTTTTCCAAGTTCAGTCCTCACTGACGGAACACTGCAGGTAATCATGTCCTGAGAGCGCACGCTGTAGCTGCACTCACGCAAAGACATGTAGGAGGAGATGTATGAGGGCAGCAGACCAAGAAGTGATTTGAAGATGAAAATGTACCAGTGGAAGAGTCTGCGTGAAGTTAATGATGTCCAGTTAACCAGTGAATACAGGGTGCAGTGGTGGGTACGATAATCACAGCCAGTTATGAATCTTAGTGCACCATGATAGACAACATCAAATAAAAACCTGCTGATCAAAAATAACAATTACAAACATATCAAATTGGGAACAAAGGGCAGCTGATCCTTGCAGTGATTTGGATGAACATATATAACTATTTAAGTGCTTTAAAAGTTAAAGTTTTTAAGTCAGTCCCTTTTCTAACATCACTGGTCTTTTTTTTTTAAAAAGGTGTAAAAAGCTATTCTTTAGAATGTGTGACTTATTGAGTTTTTAAGTACTAACACGGAAAGGTTAACATTGAGTAAATGCAATATTATACTATATTATATATATTATTTATAGCTTATATTAAAAAATATTTAATATGTTAATATACTAGCAAAAAATAACTAAATTTTCTGACTGCATGCAGATACTGTATAGGATTGCATACAGTTTATACAGTATATTCCTACACATTAATTTAAAAAGTAATATTTACTGAATTCATTAATTGTTGTTAAAAAAAATTGTCACATATTCATGCCCAGTGACCTCTTATAGCTGTTTACCATAAAATATGTACACTTGAAGAAAAAAATAACGCAATTACCGTTACTAGTTGTGTCTTATTCTAGAATAATTTACGCACAAATTCACGCACAAATTCGCGCCCTGCGACCCCTGTCGTTTGAGCTGACCCGTTGCCATGACAACCGCATACTTTAGTTCATTTACAGGGGGTTATTATTGCCCGCCGTATCAGCTTACAGGGAGGTGCTATGTATGTTACTTATAAAAACCAATTCATTTGCAACCATAAAGTAACAATTGGAAACATATACAGTATGTAGTTTATGAGGTCTCTAAGGTGAAATAATATCAAATCAGGCTTTTCATTGTTTTTTGCCTGTGAGACAAAACTGCGGTATAACAAACAACCTAGTACGAATCAATGGGAAAAAGGCGAAGCTAGCTGTGCCGGACTCGAGTAGCTTCGGCTTCAGAACGATAAAAAAAAATTGGACGCTACAATTATTGGACATTCAAGCAAACGACATATTGGTAAGCTTTGCAGAAACGGTGACATTATCTACAGACAGAGCTAGTTAGTAACCTTGTAAAGAACGAGTCAGTCCAATGGGCGGGGCTTTAGCATCATTAAGCTAAGTGTGCTAACAGCGAAGATGTAGGAGGATAGTAAACAAGGAAACAGAAATGCTGCGTTAATTATTTTATCTATAGTATCACAAACTATCTGAGAAAAAAAAACTTTGACAGGTGTATGGAACTGCTTTTTTGTTTGTTGTAAACTTTCCGCTTCCGTAACAAATGTTAATAATTCTCTAAATTACAGCCCTGCAGCATCCAAACTGGCTTTGAAAGGAAAACAGGCCCAGCAGCTGACTTCAAAACAATGAGGGAGCAATCTGAGCTTATCTGTACAGAGCATAGTTTTATTTTTGATGCACACGCTTTATTGATTAGCGAAAGGGCATTTATGCACCATGATGTTAAGACTCCCAGCCCAATAATTATCCGTAGATGGCAGAATGAAAAACACCATGGTGCGATACGGTACCTATTTATACCAGGGCATTGTTCTACCTTTCATCTGAAATCTGTAGACTAATCTGGGAACTGGCACTGACCTACTGACCCATCAGTACCAAGTTACAGACACAAGATTTAGTTAGCAAAAAATGTCAAACTGAGTTCATTCTTGAAATTTCAAGTTCATCCTTTGACCATTCGAGATAGTTTGTCAATACAGGAGAGGAACAGAGTGTTGAAGCAATGAAGTACAGTATTACAGTTTAAATAACAGGCAGAGACCAGTTTATGTAGGACCTAGTTTGCATTCCGAAAACTTTATTTGTCATTCACTAAGTCTTACTTAGTGAATTACTTAGTATAAATTACTGCATTTTTTTAGTTACACAACACCTGTACAAGGTTTATTACTTTATTTACTCTCAGTATGCAGGATTTTTGCTCTGCAGTGACACACCCGTTCAAGACACTGAAACTTGAGGCGACTCAGTGAAAATGATCCACGCCTTCCACGGTCACTCAAACTGAGTCTTCGTAGTTGCTTTCTAGGTTCTACCTGGAGTCTGTGTTAAGTGTCCACCACCTAAAAGCCTCATCTTTGACCTGGTTTACTATAAATTAAATTAGAACCTCACAAAATGTCCATTGTTCTAGACAAATTCAGAAAAACTGCTTGAATTTGTTTAACTACTGTATATTTGTTTTATTTTACAGCAGATACCAGCATGAATGGTTGCTGTAAACCAGGGGCACATGAGGTGCCACGTTTCACCAGAACATCACTTCTAGGATTGGCCAAACATGACTTGGAAAGAGATTCAGGCTTCTCAGGTTTGATAAATTCACACTGCTTGAAACTAAGTGACTGGCTTCATTGTTTTTGTCTGTAATAGTAGATGTTATAAATTGACACAGCTTTGTCCAATATCAAAAATGTATTATTTCTAAGTGCATGCACAGTTTGTAAGTTGAATATTATTTCTACCATTTGAACAAAATGGACTATTTAAATTGTTTTTGCAAATATAAATATTTTCTGCATGTGCACAAAGTGGCAAAGCTTGATTTACTATGAACTGTTGAATTAATTCTGAACTTTTTTATGTTTCTGACTTTGATCTTCTTGATCTATCTTCATTTGGTTCCCTGTGCAACATAATTAAAATAATGCTTAAACTGTATTGAATTATCACAGTGCCACCTGTGCTTTCTTGTCAGTCGATGTGCTGAGATTTTCTGAGTGCGGATGTGTTAAAGGGGTTGTTGGAAAGATGGCATTTTTATGATGTCATGAATATCTTTGTAAAGACCCAAACGCTGGCTGATGAAGTGATCCCTGGATTTTAGAATCAAGATTTTTTTTTAAAAACAGGAATTGTTTTTGAACGTTGAGCAACGCAATCCTTGCATCATCAGAAGCAACAATGATGTATCTGATTTGTACAAACCTGGTGTCTGAGCTGCAAAGGGTCATCTAAAAGTAATGGTGAATATGTTGTATTTTACAAAAATCAAAAGATTTTTGATGAAACTAAAAGATTTCAGAATTAAAAATTAATCTGAATTTTACACAGTAACAAACGTCCTACTGTCTAACGCAGGAGTGCTGTTATTGTGAGTTAATCTAGTTTAAAATAATTAGACAAATATTTTGCACAGGTATGTAGCCTTCTGTGTTACCATGTTTAACTGTGATGCGAGCTTTTCCAGTTAGATTCTTGTCTTCACCTGAAATTACACGAGTATAAATACGACATTCATTATTTATTAATTATAATTAGTTATCACATTTTTAGAAATAGCATTTGACTATTCAGAAGTCCACCCTAATCAAATCTAGAGATCTAGGTCAAATTCTCTACGTAGGTGGCCTTTATACGATAAAGACTGACCTGGATTTGGTTTAGCTCTCATTAGGTTGATGGTGTCCTCT
>JBBPBX010002774.1:61897-75182 GCA_038048925.1 Garcialebias charrua | reverse complement strand
AGAGAGAGAGATAGTGATATTAGGAGCACATCCAGACTGCCAAAGACAAAAGGACAGTTGTTTAAAAAATGTGTTAAAAGGTTTGAATTTCTAGACTTTAATAAACGTTCAGATACTCAAAAATCACTGCCCACACTTACTGGGTCCAGACAGGAGGACAACGAGAAAAAAAAAATATATATATATATTTACATTTCTAGTACAAAGTACTACGTTTATTGTAAGCTTTTTAACCTACTTGGAAAATAACTTGCAAAATGGCCTAAAATTACTCACAGCCATCTTTATGGCACTGCAGCATCTTAAATGTTACAGCAAATGAAAGCACTGTAATAAATGTTTCTGTACATAAAATCTCAATTTACTGCCAGCGGTCAGTACTGTAAGGTAAGCCGATCCACCATCTGAGTGGCACTCTATGTTCTCGAACTCAGAAATTCCCAAAAATAAACTCATCCAAGTAAAAGTTCTATGACAGGATAGTGTCACCAACAAAGTTAAGTCAGGTCCTCTGGACAGTGTCTTTTTGTTGAAATGTTTCATCCTTCATCCAAAAGTCTTCATCAGTCTAAGGAGCCAAAACAAACTCAGTCTCACATATGGCATCTTTACATACTGTAGTTGGTCAACCAGTTCGATGGGGCTGTAGCATGAAGCTGCACTGCTCTAATTATGACCCTTGACCCTTATTCATATTTCAGACTCACTGTGAATCGTGTGCTTTAAAATTACCTCTGATTTCAATAACGTCTGATGTTTTTCTACACATTTCTCGTCAGGGACACAGAGTCAGCTACAGTCTGACAAATATTTACCTTATTCTTCCTCTGTTTCTAAGAAAGAAAAACAAATCATTAATGAAGTTTGTTTTATTTGAAAATCATTTTGATTGTTATTCTCAATCATTATAATGAAATCATGTAAAATATTTAAACGTGGATAACATATTTCTATGTTCTGTTTTACAGAAAGTGATTATTCCTTCAGAGACATCTGTCGTGAGCAGTCTTTGAGCTGAACCTGTTTTCTTCAGATGGGAGTCACAACGTTCCCTAGCTAGTCAAAACAATATTCCCAGAGCTGGTGTTTTGCACAAAGATCCTTTGTGTAAAAAGCATTTCCCCGGACTGAGCAGATCGTCTCCGGCCTCAAACCAGAAGATGGTTCGTCTGTGGACCACATCCGAGAGGTCACGCCAAGGTCCACTCGTTCAACTCATGAGCAGATAAAAATGTTGCTTAGGTTGTTAGAAGTAAATAACTGCAGAAGATGGTCTTTTTCCACTGCAAGACTGACGTTCTTGGCTTGAAGTCCAAATGTGCAGAAGGTGCCGATGGACGTTGCACCTTCTCATCAGCGGTTGCCCTCAGACCCCTGAAGCTGTCACAGTGACGGTAAGCTACCTTGGGCAGTTCCCGGTGAGTCCTCCTCACGGTGTGTCTGGTCTGATCCACCAGAGAACCCCAGAAAGACGAGTGACCTGGTGCCTTCCAGCTGACCCGGTAAGGAGCAGAACCTAAAAAAAAAATAAAAAATAAAAAAAAATAGTGACATGATGATGCCTTGGTCTGGTTATGCTATTTTAAGCTGATGCAACTTGGTAAAGCATTTCCTGGCTTGCAGTGATGATAAATGACTTTATCTGATCAGATTAAACAACTTCTCTCAACCAAAAATCCAAAGTAACTACTGTATTTGTTCAAATAGCCAAACTGTGTCTAAATTCATGCGCGTATAAAACTGAAATAATTCCTGCTCAAAGAGTCAACTTTACCTTAGATAAGAGAATTACGCCTTGATTGATTCATTGTTATTGTTTGTTTATTGTTGTTGATTATTTTAGTTTGATTATTTTTGTAATAAAATGTCAAAGACAAATTTGGTCTCTTCATTCAGATGAATATTCATGTGTTGTGATATAAAACTCCCTGTAATTAACAGATTCTACTTCAGTGACTGATTCTGATGATTAAGGGTGAATAAGTTGTTGTTGGTCAGTAAAATGACCAGCTGGTGCCCCACTTTAACGAGAGCTAAATAAATAAAACTAATGTAGTGAAGGGGATGGAGAAAGTGTCACCCTTCTTCCTCCATCTCTCTCCTTCATATTCCTACAAGGCTAAGGCAGTTAAGCTGATTGGCCATTGACTGACCATCTTATCACCATCAAACAGGTTGGTCCACTATGTGAGTATACCATTTATGAGACTGAGTTTGTTTTGGCTCCTCGGACTGATGAAGTCTTTTGGATGAAAGACCAGTGCTTAATTTGAACTGGATCTCATTGGAACAAGATCCGGGAACTTTCTTTCTTTAACAGGTTGTGTTCCGGCAACTGTTTGCTTGGACCCGGCAACTCTCAGGCTTACTAATAATAATGTTATGAACAAATATGATTGCCTTGTCATTTTGGGAGCCATGCTTGAACAGTGTCGCTTACCTCAGCTGCTGGGACGATAAATAAATAACTGACACCTCAGCTGCTGTTTCTATGATGCTATCCACCTCTTTCGCAAAAAGCTCATGTAGGCCGCCATGACAGTCCGGTGCCGCCCCCTCCCGGGAGTAAACTTCCGGCGGAAGTCCTGTAGCGTGTGTTTTACTGTGAAAAACAAGCCGGGACACCAGTTTATTTGCTCTCGTTTTTTTAATTTTTGGGGTTGTTTCTTGCTGGGTTAGAGGGTGTTACAGCCAGGTATACGTTTGAGCAACGCGCTGTTGTAAACGTGAAGGATTTATCTCCATCGGAGGAGCTGACAGCTGCTCCTTCCTCTGTCTGAGTCTGGCTCTGACCTGCTGTTGTCGAAGACGTCGCGCTCCGATCAGCTTTAGTTCGGTAAACAAAATATTCTATATAAATCATTTTGTGAAACCATGTCAGAACAATATCGGAGTATAACCGTCTGTTTAGTAGCTGTTTTTTTTTCTTCCATGATTTAGCGTCTGTACTGCTGTGGTACTGCTGTGGTTAGCTTAGCATGTAGCTACTTTAAAGGCTAACTTCCAGACGGTAACACTCACACAAAGTGCTTGTTCTTGTTGAGCCTGGACTTTTTTTTGGGCTGTGTTATTTTAGTTAAACTGTTATTTAGCTGGTTAGATATGATTGAGACAGTTTACACATCTTTTTTCAAAGACAGACCGTGTCAACAATGACTAGGCCTCCAAACCTGACCCGTAAAACAAGTTTTCTTTTTCTACTTTACAGAAGATTGAAGCCACGAGATCCATCCAGAGATAATCTAAAAAAGCTAAGTCTGGTCCTCTGGACATTCAAAAAATAAAACAAAACAAAGCAAAAAAAAAAAATGTAGAAACGTTTCGTCTTTCGTCCGAAAGACTTCCTCAGTCTGAGTTGCTGTGTTCAGCTCAGTCTTATAAATAGCACCCTCCCACAGTGTTGCACAACCAGTTGGCTGATGACAGCCTGAAACCAGTTGCTCACATGATCAAGGAGGGCCATCAGCCTAACAATGGATCATTAGCACCCTGATGGTTGTTTGCTATTCACAGAGGGCTGAGTGATACTAGCAATAACAGCATTGTAAGAGGGGGACAGTTGAACCCGGAGGCCTCCACCCCTGTTTAATGATGGACGGTTTCTTTTCACAAAGATGGCCTCCTTTACTCCTCTCTCAAACCATCGTTCCTCTCTATCAAGGATGTGAACATCTTCATCCTTGAAAGAGTGACCGCTGGCGTGGAGATGAGTGTAGACTGCAGAGTCCTGACCTGATGATGTTGATCTTCTGTGCTGGGCCATCCTTTTGGCCAGTGGCTGTTTAGTTTCCCCGATATAAGACTGATCACAGCCCTCCTGACACTGAACAGCATACACAATATTACTCTGTTTGTGCCGGGGGACTGGATCTTTGGGATGAACCAGTCTTTGCCGTAATGTATTTTGGGGTTTAAAAGCCACTGGGACGTTGTGTTTAGAGAATAAACGTCTCAATGTCTCTGAAACTCCCGCAACATACGGAATGACCACTGGTCTGGGTTCCTTCTTTTCACCTGATGGCTGGCTGGAGTCCTGTTTGGGTTTCTTCTCTGCTTTCAGGAAGGCCCAGTTAGGATATCCACATTTCCCTAGAGCCTGTTTTGTGTGTGATTTCTCCTTCTGTCTGGCTCCTAAGTTAGTGGGGACGCTGTCTGCTCTGTGATACAGAGTCCTGATGACTCCTAACTTGTGCTCCAGAGGGTGATGGGAGTCGAACTGTAAATACTGGTCTGTGTGGGTGGGTTTGCGGTACACATCAGTTTGCAAATTTCCTCTATCAGAAACTGAGACCTCACAGTCCAAGAAAGCCAACCTGCCATTTTTTACATCTTCTCGTGTGAACTTGATATATTTATCCACAGAGTTGATGTGATCAGTGAAATGTTGGACTTCCTGAGATTTAATTTTAACCCAGGTGTCATCAACATACCTGAACCAATGACTTGGTGGTCTCCCTGAAAAGGAAGTCAAGGCTTTCTTTTCTACCTCCTCCATGTACAGGTTGGCAACAATAGGAGAAACTGGCGACCCCATAGCACACCCATGTTTCTGCCTATAATATTGCTCCCCATATGTGAAGTAGGTTGACTGCAGGCACAGTTTCAAGAGTTGACACAGTTGCTCTGTGGAAAGTGTGGTCCTGCTGTTCAGAGTGGTGTCTGATTTTAACCTTAAACAGACCACCTCTACTGCTTCATCAACAGGAATACATGTAAAGAGTGATGTGACATCAAAAGAGACCATTGTTTCATCAGTCTCCATGATGACACCCTTCACCTTCTCCAACAGTGAATCTGAACACTGTGCAACACTGTGGGAGGGTGCTATTTATAAGACTGAGCTGAACACAGCAACTCAGACTGAGGAAGTCTTTCGGACGAAAGACGAAACGTTTCTACATTTTTTTTTTTTTGCTTTGTTTTGTTTTATTTTTTGAATGTCCAGAGGACCAGACTTAGCTTTTTTAGATTTTTCTACCTGGATTATTGAGCATGCATCAGAGCATCCAGAGATAAGATCCTACATTAAGTAAATGCTTTATTTACTGACATTTTAGTAGAAATACTGTACTGTACACACTGTCTATGACAAGACAAGTTTTCTTTTTCTACTTTACAGAAGATTGAAGCCACGAGATCCATCCAGAGATAAGATCCTACATTAAGTAAATGCTTTATTTACTGACATTTTAGTAGAAATACTGTACTGTACACACTGTCTATGACAAGACAAGTTTTCTTTTTCTACTTTACAGAAGATTGAAGCCACGAGATCCATCCAGAGATAAGATCCTACATTAAGTAAATGCTTTATTTACTGACATTTTAGTACAAATACTGTACTGTACACACTGTCTATGACAAGACAAGTTTTCTTTTTCTACTTTACAGAAGATTGAAGCCACGAGATCCATCCAGAGATAAGATCCTACATTAAGTAAATGCTTTATTTACTGACATTTTAGTAGAAATACTGTACTGTACACACTGTCTATGACAAGACAAGTTTTCTTTTTCTACTTTACAGAAGATTGAAGCCACGAGATCCATCCAGAGATAAGATCCTACATTAAGTAAATGCTTTATTTACTGACATTTTAGTAGAAATACTGTACTGTACACACTGTCTATGACAAGACAAGTTTTCTTTTTCTACTTTACAGAAGATTGAAGCCACGAGATCCATCCAGAGATAAGATCCTACATTAAGTAAATGCTTTATTTACTGACATTTTAGTAGAAATACTGTACTGTACACACTGTCTATGACAAGACAAGTTTTCTTTTTCTACTTTACAGAAGATTGAAGCCACGAGATCCATCCAGAGATAAGTTTGTACACCTGGGTCCAGTCTCAGATCGTACACCTGGGTCCAGTCTCAGATCTACACCTTGGATTCCTGTGGAGTTGGCTGAAATCGGACAGTTCCACATCAAGAGAAATCTGTTCAGTTTGCTGGTCTCCATCATTGCTTGTTGAATTGGTTTTGATCTTTATTCTGTGCCAATTCATTTTCATTAAGACAACACCACCCACAGTTGTCATATTGTACAGTATTCAGTTTCAACTGTTTTAAATGTATAATTATAGCTTTTATTCTGAACTTTGTCAGTCTCCTGGGTGATGAAAACTTATAAGCAAAATGAATGTTTTTATGCTTTGCACATGTGAATAAAAACACTGGCCTAAGAACAATCAAGACCTTTAGTTTTTATTTATGTGTATTACAATGAGTAGTATGGGTGACATCACAATGAAACTACTTCACATTATTAGACATTGAACAGTGTATTTTAATTATTGAAATAACAACAAAAAGAACAAATGTAAATGAACAATTGATTTATTTATAGAAGATTTTAACTCGTTTGTTGCTGTGTACGACTGCACAAAACTTCTGGACCAAGTCGAGTTTCCATCCATGTCCTGGAAGTCTGCTGGTGATTAAGATTCTACGACCTGAGAGAGTACCTTAACACAGACATTTTTAGATATGGAGTAAATAATTTCTATGTTTCTCTTTTGTATATAATATATATACTCTACACCATGAATGTTTTTGTTGAAAAGCTTATGTAATAGTGTACGTATGAAATCAACTGAAAAATGACTTCTTTTTTTGTTTTATTCAACCACAATGAAACAGGTTCTTTAAATGGCAACACATGGTTTTCTCAAAACAACAATGTACAAATTTCATATTATCTTGTCTTTGAATATTGCAGAAAATATATAACTACTTTATCATCAACTTGTTAATTAAACAGCATGTGTTTCAACTTTGTACATTTTACTTGTGACATTTTCAACAAATTTTATATTAAATGTATGCTTCCATTCACAGCACAGACTTGAACTCTGACTATATTAATGTCTGGCTGTGATCTAAATATTCTGATATCAGATAAGTGATGTACCTTCCACAGTGTCCAGTCAGCCTGTCCGTGAGCAGTGAGATAAGTGACAGCTGAAGCACAGATAACGTCTTATCTTCGCAGCTTCTTAAAACATCCTTGGAATGTATCCACCTCTTATGTGCTTCCATTTACGTGAGGTAAAGGAAACTTTTGTGTAAATAAATAAATAAATCGCTAGCAAGTATGTTTCCCCACAAACGTAAACAAGAGCGCGGGACCGCGGGCGGAAGTACACTCCCGGCTTCCGCTATGAATTATGGGTAGTGGCGCGAAAACAAAAATAAGGTGGATACATCTAGAATGACATGATCAATGCAGAAAAGTATCTACAGGTTTTGGAAAATCTGCTCCCATCTAGAGAAGATCCAGGACTGTTGAACAGCTAGAACCCTCCGTCAGACCAGAATGGGACATTCTCCTTCAAAACTGCCAACAACTGGTCTCTTCAGTCTTCAGGTCCTCCAAACCTCCAACATCTGGTCTCCTGGATGTTTATGGACAGTTGTTAGAAGAGGAGATGCTTCAGAAGAAACATGGAGTTGGAACAACCGTTAAAGAACATGCTTTACAAACAACTATGAATCTCCTCTAGAAGTCCTTCTCATCCCAAATGACTTGTAAAAAATGTCTGAACTAATGGTTTCATGGATCTTCTTAACATTTTGAGATGTCAAATTAAATGTTCTTTTATTGCATTTGGACAAGCTGTTGGCTTGTCAATCCACTAAAACATTAAATTATGTTTCTTCATAAGGAGATCTTTCAAAGATCCATATAAAATAAGTACAAGATGTTTAGAACATTTTCACAGAACAGTCTTCAAAAGATGAGATCCCTAATTTTAATACAGGGCAGATAAATTACAACTTGCAGCACACCTGTGCACAATTACCTCACCTGCTCTTCTCTTCTGTTTTATTCTGTTCTGTTCTGCTCTCTTTTGTTCTTCAACACTTGCTCTTCTCAAGGGCGGACGTCTCCTCTCGGTCTCCGCTTTGCTTTTGCTTTGTCTTGTCTGTGAAACTGTCTGAGAGCCTCTCTTCTACAAAATCTTCTGAATCATAACTATGGACTTCAATTTGGTTAGTTGGTCCCTCAACACAACTGATAACATTTCTTCAACAAGAAGACAGGCTGTAGGAGAGACAATTGGCCTTTTGGCATGCACACAGCTAGCCTGGCCCTCACCTTCCTATGCAGCTCCGCTCAATTCTATTTTCCCTTCACTGCTCCGTCTGGGACTTCTCCCAAAGTCAAAGTCAACTTTATTGTCAGAACTGCAATATGTACAGGACATACACAGGACCGAAATTGCGTTTCTCTCAGTCCCTCGGTGCAACAGTAACCATCTAAACACTAAACACTAAAACATTTAATAAACATAAGCATAAAATAGTAAAAGTGTAACACTGTCCTGAGTTTTTCATAATAGTATAAAAGTATGAAAATTTACACCAACACTGAAACACCAAACACCCCTGAAACACCAAACACCCAATGAACATAAGCATAAAATGAAATAATAAAAGTGTAATACTGTCCTGAGTTTTTACATAGTAGTATAAAAAGTATAAAAAGTATATCTATAAAATAAACTGAAGGTTCTAGCATTGACATTTGCAAAGAGTGGCACAGCAGCATATAAGTTAATGTACATAGTACTGTATATGTATGAGGTAGTTGATGTTGGTATAGAGGCAAAGTGGCATATGCAGTGAGGCACATAAGGCACATTTGGCATCCTTAGATAAGGCTAGTCAGAGCATGCTACATATGTATCTGCAGTAGTATAGATAAAAGTAGTGTAAATGTAAACAGTAGTAATAAATGTAAAGCAGTAGTAGTAAATGTAAACCGTATTAATAAATAGACGAGGATTTCTCCGGCTGATTTTTGACCGGACCAATCAGAGAACAGAAGGCGGCGTTTTTGGCCCCTATCCCACGCCCCCACCTGTCCCAGCGCGTAGCCAGCGAGTATTTGCATGTTCTCATTCAAAGCGATGCAGGACTGTTTTATATGTGACACAAATGCATTAAATTCCCCTTCTTAATCCCTTATCTGGAGTTTTCTTTTTTTGTTGTTGCCAAAAGTCAAGTGACCGCTCCCTCCTCCTCCGCCTCCTCTCCCTCCGCTGAGTGCAATGATGAGGAAATGTCTCAGGTTGTCACGAGAGAATTAAACTTTGGTTTTACGTTGGTGCCCGAGTCCCTGCAGATTTTCTGGTCTTCTGGTGTGCTGGACCAGCGCTCCATGGTTTTATTTTATTTTTTAGAATGTTTTATTAACATATAAACACAGAATATGCAGCGGCAGCGAGAGAAAATGCAGCAGGAGGCGGAGCTGATGTCAAATTCAGCAGCGCACGGGAAGCAGACCATATATGGCTCTGAGGGGGAGGGAGCAGAATGCTTTCCCTGTTCAAAAATTTTCTAAGATCCAATGGTTTTGTTCCTCAGCAGAGGCCACGCCTCCAGCAAGAATCGG
Organism: Garcialebias charrua; assembly: GCA_038048925.1. Taxonomy (NCBI): domain Eukaryota; kingdom Metazoa; phylum Chordata; class Actinopteri; order Cyprinodontiformes; family Rivulidae; genus Garcialebias; species Garcialebias charrua. Next base: position 65,777 of record JBBPBX010002774.1, on the reverse strand, counting down.
TTCTCTATAATAGAAAGTTCAGACCCTACGAAGCAAAGTGAAGGACAAGGGTCTGGTTTTAACCAAGCTAGCACACAGCTGGATATCTCATCGACTTGAAGACTTGATGATGTGTCTATCTCTGCTGTCATCTGTGGATCTTAAGGACACCTATTTAATTGGATTTATGATAACTTGTTCCTGCTTTTTGGATTTGGCTGGTTCCTGGTCTATCAACACACAAGGAAGGCGTCAGCAGCTAATCTGGACCTGGTCAGGCTGCCTGCCTTACATGATGGCTTGGTTCATGTCTCGAGCACCCAGACTTTTGGCTGAATGGATAAGATCTTGGGGATTATCTGAGGCACGTTCCATTGGTGAGAGTGAAGTGAGAGGTAGTCTCAGAAGGATCAACCCTCATAATGCAACTGGACCGGACAACATTCCCGGGAAAGTTCTGAAGGAATGTGCGGACCAGCTCTGTGAGGTGCTGGCTGACATCTTCCAACACCTCACTTGCCCTGGAAACAGTTCCCACCTGCCTGAAGACCGCCACCATCATCCCAGTCCCAAAAAGCTTCACAGTGTCTGGTCTGAATGACTATCAGCCGGTGGCCCTCACCCCGATACAGTAGTTGCAAAATGCTTCGAAAAACTGGTCATGACCCACATCAAAACAACCGTCAACATCAACGAGGACCCTCATCAGTATGCGTACCGTGAGAACCGATCAACAGAGGACGCCATCTCGTCCGTGGTCCACACTGCTCTCACCCACCTGGATCAGAAGGACTCATACGTCCGTATGCTCTTTGTGGACTTCACATCTGCCTTCAACACCATGATCCCCCAAACTCTGATGGACAAACTATTCACACTTGGACTAAGCCCCTCCGTTTGTAACTGGGTACTAGATTTCGTAACAAACAGACCTCAGTCTGTGAAGATCCACAACTTCTCTTCCTCCACCATAATGCCACGTCCTGACCAAACAGCTTTTCAACGGCAAAAAGGCTCGTCACGCACGTAAGTGGACGCACTGGACCCAGTGGTGTCCTGACCAGAACGAGAAGCTGCGGCGGTGTGGCGGCAGGGGGGTGTGGGAGGAGCTTACCGGTACACCGAGTTCCTCACTGCACTCCGCCAGTCTCTGTAGAGAGCAGACTTGACTGGTCGTGAAGGACTTGTCGCGAACACACAGCTACAATGAGTTTCTCTTCCATAGTCCATGACTCCGCGGGTTTTTTCTGTGTCCCACAAACAATACGTCACATAGTTGCGCAATACCCGTCCCCTCGTTTCCGCGTCACATAGGGACTCTCCCCCTCTCTCCTCCCCCCGACTCTCCCTGATCAACCAAAAACGGCGTTTGAACGGCGAAAACTTCAGCAATGATCAACGCGTGCTTGGAGGCTGAAGCGGGTTCACGTGCACGGAAAACGCTTTCCAGCACGCTCAACACGCACGTGACGTGACGCCCGACGCCAAGACGCGGCTGGAGGCGCGTCCCCCATTGACTTTGCATGTAAACTGGATGCTTCTGCAGTTGAAAACGCGTTTGGTCAGGACGTGGCATAACCCTCAGCACTGGCTCTCCTCAAGGATGTGTGTTGAGCCCCCTCCTGTTCACTCTGCTCACATATGATTGTGCAGCTACCCATCCAGGCTGTCATATTGTAAAGTTTGCAGATGATACAGCGGTGGTGGGATGCATCACAAACAATGATGAGTCCAGCTACAGACAGGAGGTGGAACACCTGGAGAGCTGGTGCAAAGAGAATAACCTTCACATGAATGTGAAGAAGACAAAGGAGATGATTGTGGACTTCAGAAGGAACAAACAACCCACACCCCACTGAACATAAGAGGATCTGCAATGGAAGTGGTCTCCAGCTACAAGTACTTGGGTGTACACATGAACAACAACCTCAGCTGGACCAACAACACCACCAGCCTGATCAAGAAAGGTCATCAGAGACTCTACTTCCTCTACTGCTGTGGAACCTACACAGGCGGCCCCGCACGCTTTTTCGGTGGCCGTTAAAATCCCAGACTTCTGGCTGCACGCGCCTGAGTCGTGGTTCGCCCACATCGAATCACAGTTTGCTCTTCGCGGGATTTCTGTTGACGACACCAAATACCACCATGTGGTTGCTTCGCTGGATCCGCTGACAACCCAGCGGGTAATGAGCCTGCTACAAAACCCTCCTGCACACGGAAAATACGACGCCCTCAAGAAGCTTCTTCTGCGGCGCTACACACTCTCAGAGGCGGAGCGCGCTGAGAAACTATTTTCCTTCTCCGGTTTGGGTGACGGAACAGCTCTCGAGCTCGTGGAGAGCATGTTGTCCTTGCGGGGATCGGACGACTGCGAGTTCCTCTTCCGCCACCTCGTCCTCCGCCAGCTTCCAGCTCCTGTGTCGTCTCTTCACCTCCTCTTACACTGGGTGTAAGAACCTCCTACTGTTAGGTGTGATCTTTCAATTTACATGTATGTGTTACAAACCCCCTTTTGTTAAGCTGGAATGTGTCGTTTTGTCAATTTAAATAGAATGGGCATGTTAGTTAATTTGTGGTGTTATTTCAGTTTCCAATTTCATATGTTGGTGCGTGACTTGTAAGCCTGTATAAAACTTCTCGTTCTCACAGCTTCCATTCAGAATTGAAAAAGACTTCTGGACAGAAGTCGAAACGTTTTCTGCAACAAATAAAGTCCAGTTGATCCTGTATTGAACGCCTTTTTTGATTTCATCATGTCCTGGACGACTGAGAATCTTCACCAGCATATCTACTTCCTCAGGTGGCTGAGACGAGCTGGTCTGAGAAGCCCAGTCCTCACCTCCTTCTACAGATGTGCAGTGGAGAGCATCCTGTGCTCCAGCATCAATGTGTGGCATGGAGGCTGCACAGCTGCAGAAAGAAAAGCTCTGCAGAGAGTGGTGAAGGCTGCACAGAAGATGTTGGAGTCAGTCTCCCCACCATCACAGACATTTACACCTCCAGATGCAGGAAGAGAGCCACCTGCATCATGAAAGACCACTCACCCAGCACACACACTCTTTGCCCCACTCCCCTCAGGACGGAGGTTGAGGAGCATCAAATGTAGAACCACTAGACTGAGGAACAGCTTCTACCCTGAGGCTGTTAGACTCATGAATAAATAAATAATAAGAATAATCACTGTGAAATATCACATCATGCTGATGCTGATCTGTTTTCTTGTTGCTGTGTTCATCTGTGACCATCTGCTCATACAGACTCGTGTTCGTGCTGCTGTTTGTAATGATGTTTTTCTATTACATTAGGGCTTAGTGTATTTCTAGTTGATGTTTTTCTTAGTTAATCCTAGATGTTATTACTGTTTTTCTCTTACATTTTGTTGTTGGATGTAACTGGGACCCTGTGTACATAATCTCGTTTCATCACATGTACCACATGCGGTGCAAATGACAATAAAGACTCTCTGACTCTGACTCTCTGGTATGGTCATTTTTAATTTGGACATTTCGGAAGTGAGTGGACCGACACAGACTGAAGGTAGATGTCATTAAAGTTCTGCCTGTCACCAAAACAATTGTGTTTATCTGACATTTGGCTCCCCGACTGGCCTTGACAGGCCGTCTTATCTCAACATGCCTGCAGAAGTTTTGTAAACCTGACGCTCTCACCCTCCCAAACCTTCTACTGAGGAATTCCACAGACTTTTCAGAGGAGCCCAGCTGAATAAACATTCTGTCATCATTTCAGGACTCTGGATTCGCCTCTGGCCGTCCTCGGCAGCTCCCCCCCCCATGAGTGTGCACAGATCTCCAGAGGGAACTACTGTATATGAACTGAGTGATTCTATCTGAACTCTGCAGTGCCTCTACGGGCTGGCTTGCTCACCGCCTTTGAGTCCCCC
>JBBPBX010002774.1:49800-61882 GCA_038048925.1 Garcialebias charrua | reverse complement strand
AGAGTCAGAGTCAGAGTCAGAGAGTCTTTATTGTCATTTGCACCGCATGTGGTACATGAGATGAAAACGAGATTATGTACACGAGGTCCCAGTTACATCCAACAACAAATGAAAGAGAAAAACAGTAATAACATCTAGAACTAACTAAGAAAAACATCAACTAGTAATACACAGCAGCACGAACATGAGTTTGTATGAGCAGATGGTCACAGATGAACACAGATGAATACAGCAACAAGAAAACAGATCAGCATCAGTATGATGTGATATTTTGCAGTGTTTATTTTTTATTTTATTTTTATTTATTCATGAGTCTAACAGCCTCAGGGTAGAAGCTGTTCCTCAGTCTAGTGGTTCTACACTTGATGCTCCTCAACCTCCGTCCTGAGGGGAGTGGGGCAAAGAGTGAGTGTGCTGGGTGAGTGAGGTCTTTCATGATGCAGGTGGCTCTTTTCCTGCATCTGGAGGTGTAAATGTCTGTGATGGTGGGGAGACTGACTCCAACAGACTTCTGTGCAGCCTTCACCACTCTCTGCAGAGCTTTCCTCTCTTCAACTGTGCAGCCTCCATGCCACACGTTGATGCTGGAGCACAGGATGCTCTCCACTGCACACCTGTAGAAGGAGGTGAGGACTGGGCTGCTCAGACCAGCTCGTCTCAGCCGTCTGAGGAAGTAGAGTCTCTGATGACCTTTCTTGATCAGGCTGGTGGTGTTGTTGCTCCAGCTGAGGTTATCATTCATGTGTACACCCAAGTATTTGTAGCTGGAGACCACTTCCACTGCAGACCCACCTATTTTCAGTGGGGCATGGGTGTGTTTGTTCCTTCTGAAGTCCACAATCATCTCCTTTGTCTTCTTCACATTAGGGATGGGGCAGATCCGATCCAGTATCGGTATCGGTATCCGATACCAGCATTATTTAAGTATCGGGTATCGGATCAAACCTGCCGATACTTTTCCGATCCAGCTTCAAAGAGCACTTGTGTTCAATCACAATCTGTGACTGCCCTTTTTAACATTGTGTGAGATAAACCCAATGAAGACACTCTTAAGCCTTACAATAAGGGGGTTCCCTATTGTAAGGCTTAAAGAGGAACTAAACACAGGTTGAGATGGTAACTACTTCCCCTAAGCAGATCCAAAATCACCCTCAAAATGGGCGTGTCGAGAGACAAGGAGGGGAGGAGGTAGAGGTGTGCTTTTGTCCACGCCTCCACCAGCAACAACCTAAAACAAATCAAACCTTTAGCCAACAACATACACCAAGCAACAACAAAGGATAAACATGTGGATGTATTTATCTATTCCACCCATTCCATCCAAAACCAAAGGCTTAAAAAAATGGGGGGAAAAAAGGAAAACAAAACCGCTTGTCAGGAGTGAAATGTGGCACTTCCATATAAGGTATGAATGCTGCAGGACCTTCTCATCTCTGCAGGGGATTGGCTCTGCTTGAACCACTTCCGTGACGTCAGAGTGAGAAAACACGTCACAGTGAGAATCCTGGACCAATAAGAAAATTAAGGTGCAATTCCTCTGTTCAACCCATAGGGGTCACCGTAAACACGTTTTTAGACCGGGGTTTAGTTCCTCTTTAAGAGTGTCTTCATTGGGTTTATCTCACACAATGTTAAAATGAATAGTTTGGGTGCAAAAGTTTCATTATACAGAGTCAAATACCTGAACAGTATCGGATCGGGAAAATATCGGTATCGGTCGATACTGAGTTAATAAGTATCGGTATCGGATCGGAAGTGAGAAATGTGGATCGGTGCATCCCTACTTCACATTCATGTGAAGATTGTTGTCTTTGCACCAGCTCTCCAGGTGTTCCACCTCCTGTCTGTAGCTGGACTCATCATTGTTTGTAATGCATCCCACCACCGCTGTATCATCTGCAAACTTAACAATATGACAGCCTGGAAGTGTGGCTGTACAATCATATGTGAGCAGAGTGAACAGAAGGGGGCTCAGCACACATCCCTGAGGAGAGCCAGTGCTGAGGGTTATGGTGGAGGAGGAGAAGTTGTGGATCTTCACGGACTGTGGTCTATCTGTTAAGAAGTCTAGTATCCAGTTACAAATAGAGGGGCTTAGTCCAAGTGTAGATAGTTTGTCTATCAGAGTTTGGGGGATCATGGTGTTGAAGGCAGATGTGAAGTCCACGAAGAGCAGACGCACGTATGAGTCTTTCTGATCCAGGTGGGTGAGAGCAGTGTGGACCACGGAAGAAATGGCGTCCTCTGCGTTTTATCTCCTCTCCTCTATGTGCTTGTGTGAGAGATTTTTTTCATTACCACATTTTTGACCTTCAAACAGAGCTCAAAAATGTGTTAGGATTTTTTTGTCTCCAAACCCTATGTGTCATTTTTCACCACTTTTATTGTCTGTCCAACAGATCTCACTTGTAAATGAGTCTTTGAGGCTCAATGTGACTTATATGTTTAAATAAAGGTTGAATGAATGAAACAAATCTGTTCTGTTCTGTTCTCTTTTGTTCTGTTCTGTTCTGTTCTCTTCTGTTTTATTCTGTTCTGTTCTCTTTTGTTCTGTTCTGTTTTATTCTGTTCTGTTCTCTTTTGTTCTGTTCTGTTTTGTTCTGTTCTGTTCTGTTTTATTCTGTTCTGTTCTATTCTGTTCTGTTTTATTCTGTTCTGTTTTATACTGTTTTATTTGGTTCTCTTTTGTTCTGTTCTGTTTTATTCTGTTCTGTTCTCTTTTGTTCTGTTCTGTTTTATTCTGTTCTGTTCTCTTTTGTTCTGTTCTGTTCTCTTTTGTTCTGTTCTGTTCTCTTTTGTTCTGTTCTGTTCTTTTTTTGTTCTGTTCTGTTCTCTTCTTTTTTGTTCTGTTCTCTTTTGTTCTGTTCTGTTCTCTTTTGTTCTGTTCTGTTCTCATTTGTTCTGTTCTGTTTTATTCTGTTCTATTCTGTTCTCTTTTGCTCTCTTTTGTTCTGTTTTGTTCTGTTCTGTTCTCTTTTGTTCTGTTCTGTTCTCTTCGGTTTTATTCTGTTCTGTTTTATTCTGTTCTGTTCTCTTCTGCTCTCTTTAGTTCTCTTTTGTTCTGTTCTGTTTTGTTCACTTTTGTTCTGTTCTGTTTTATTATGTTCTGTTCTCTTCTGTTTTATTCTGTTCTGTTCTGTTCTTCATGTTTGACAGCAGTTTTTTGCCCAATAAATGGTTCACTGCTTCGGCGCCTGTTTAATCATGGTGTGTTCTTGTTTTCTAACCTCCTGCCTCCATCAATCAAACTCATCTCCAGCGTTGGAGCAGTCAGCAGATCCCCAAACTGTTTAACATTTACCGTTCCTGCCCTTACCTTAACCCCCCAGAAACGGTAAAAAGCTCAGACACTCTTACCTGATGTCCTGGTGCTGCGTTCAGATCAACTTGTTTTCTAATCCTGACCTCAGATGACCCAGAGAGCCACAGAACAAATCTGTAATTCCTCCTTTGTCGTTAAAATGATTGATTCCAAACAAACGCTTTGTTTTACAGGTTTCCCTCCATGTGGTTGCTCTTAGTAGTGCGTCCCATCTTCGTTTAAAAACTGCATTGTCACTTGATAATAGGAAAAATATGTTCTGAACAGATATAAACAAGTCAGTGAAGTATACACAGCTCAGGGTACGAGTCCAAAAAACAAATAGGTGAAGGACCATGAAGGGTCCACACACACACTACAACATATAAAATATAAACACTACTCTAGATTCTTAAACGCACACATTTAAAAGCTACGGAACGCTGTAAAGATTTTATCAAAAGAAAAGCCATGAGGAAAATGACGGAGAGGGAGCTTTATTGTTCTCCTAAAGTGGCGACTTGGAAAAACAAAGGGTCGATATATTCCTAATTATACCCACATTAAACAGCAGCTGATAAATAACTAAATTATTTCTTAATGCTGCAAGTTCAAGAAACTTCCCAGCTGCGTGTGTCGTTACTCATAACCGATTTATCAAGTTTTTGAACCACAAAGCTCGCAGTCGCCAAGGCGGGTTATTAAAGTGACAAACTGCTGCTGCTTTATCGACTGACAAATCTCCGTTTGGCCAGCAAACAAAGACGTAAGCGTCTGCTGACAGACTGCCACTAAACACGTTGTTAGCACGTGCTTAGCATCTCCCATGCACCGTTGGTGGCTGATTTTAAGGGATTTTAAACAACTGTTAAGTTCAATGCAAAAATCAACACAGACATGTTCCTGTTTTTAGTATCTTACACATTTTTAATGTAGCATGTTTTTTATTTTGTTTTATATCACTTCTTTTATATAATTTTCATTTTATATGCTTTCATATGAATGTTTACTGTGGTGTGTATCTCATTTATGGTTTTTTGTTTAAAACAGGTCTCATGTAAATGAGGCCTCGTGATTCAACGAGACTAACCTGTAGAAATAAAGGTTGAATGAATGAATGAATTTGGTGGCAGGAGCTGAAGTTGAAATTTTTTCTTTATTCGCCAGCACAAATATCTGCTCCACAGGCCTCAAACTGAGCACCACTTTAGTTTTAAGATATCTCTCGTTAAATAAAACCTGCAGTTAAATCATGTGGCAGATTGGACGAAGAGAAGTCCTCACGAACGGTCCTTTTGTTTCTGAATTTATTTTTTCTTGTATAACTTCATCGATGCTGCAGAGGCTCATTTCTCGAATCCTAAAATTTCTACTTCTGATGCAGCAAAATTATTATTTTAATGCAAAACTGGTATTTTTTTCAAGATACTCTAAACACCAAAATATCTTACTCAAGAAAACTGTTGAAAGCATATTACAAATCAAGCTTTGTTACAGGTTTACACATTTCTTTTAATAAATGTTTAACAAAACCACAATATTTAAAGTGAGCATCTAAATCTGGGCTTTTTACCTCCAGTTGCAAGATGGACAAAAGTTTATAGAAGTTACTGGACCTTTAAGGGAAATGGGATATAATTTGTTCAATGTAATAATCTATCATAACTTTATAAAGGACAGTGAACATTTAGCCAACACTTTTTTTTAAATTTAAATTATTCATTTTATATTCAATATAAAAATACAGTACTTATACATACAATATGAAAATAATTTTTTTTTTGAAAAAAAGAAAAACAAACATAAAATGAAAGGAGGCAGTGAGAAGAAAAAAATTATTTTAACTGCCCCTTTTTTTCAAATAAACAAGCAAAATCAATTAAAAAAACACACTGAAGTCAAGCAATATTTCTCAGTGAGTAAATGAAGAGCAATATCAACTTCATAACCTATCCAAAAATCTACAATACAATGTACAAAGAAACAGCATTTTTAGTATTTAGTCAACATCTTTGATTTAACCATTTTTTTAAACACAGTCGTAGATTTTGGCATATTTAGTATCACTATCCAATTTATCAATTTATTCCACAGATCAACTCCCTGAATGGAAATAGTTTGTCCCTTTAGGCTGGTTCTATATTGGGATTTAACAAAAACCTCAGTTCCCTTTAAACTATAACAACTCAGTCTCTTAACAAAAAACTTATCCTCTACCACCCCTAATATTTGAGGAAATATGCATTCTAGATTTTATATTACTCAGAAGTATAGTTTCCTCAAATGACTGGGGTGACAGAAGATTGTGTGGTGGTCAAGGCCACCATTGGCCACCCCATGGCTCCACCACTGTTCCTGGTCATGGATAAAATTCCTCCCTCCATTCACCAGGATCTGTCACTTTGCACTGCCAAGCAAGCAAGCAAACAAACAAACAAACAAAAACAAACAAACAAACAAAGCACAGTGCAACTCCTCCCCACTTGAATATCTCGCACCAAAAACATTTAGGTTTACCTGCCTTCCCTGTCCAGTCCAGAAAAACACTTCAGGCTTGTAGTGAGCTTAGCTAATGAAAGTTTTGTTAGGTCAGATGGATGAGCCAATCAGACGACTGCTTACAATTGTTCAAGTTTACCTGAAGCCACCGTCTGTCAGTCTGAGAGATGCAGACGATCACGAGTCCATGGAAGTAGCTCTGACCTGTATGTTTATTTTTTTTTATTTTTTTGTAGGATTTAAACAAATTTTTCTGGGACATCTTTTTTTTTTTTAGAGTCAAAGATATTTATAAAAAGGTCTGTACCAGGTCCTGGAGCCACTTGTTGAGTAATGTAGTCCTTTGCCGTATGTGCCGGTCAAAAAAAGTAGCATTTGAAGTTTGCAGCAATGATCCAATCACTATCAAATAAAAAGTGCAACAAATCGAGGATAACTAGGGCAGCAACAGCAGCTCATTTTGACTTTTCTTTCTCAGAAAGGTTTTAGGAACCATCAGAAACCGTCGTCTGTAGTTCACATTTAACTCGAGAAGGCATCAAACGCCTGTAGGTGTGAAGACATGATGTAATTGTACTGAATCCAGATGTCCGTGGTAAAGGTCAACACCGACACAGATGGGTCTACATCTGTACAAGAGTAACAAAGTAAAATAAAAATACATTAAGATATTTGTATTTTGTTCTGTGTGCTCGGAGCGTCTTTAGTTCAAACGATGTGTACGGTATAAGGAAATGAACAAAGCCCTTGCTGTGATTGTAACCATTTCCCTGACAGCACAGAGATGAACGAAACCAGCTACAGGAGAGGAATTCAGAGCGAGGTCAGGCGGAGTTGGTTTTCAGGGCTCCGGGAGGTTTTTATACAACTTTAATCAGATAAAGAGCTGCTGTGGAGTCTGAATCGTGTCCACCGCCGAGTTTTTGTCCTAGACCTACTTTGATGTTTGGACGCAGAACAAGGTGAAGGTCGCAATCAACAACAAAGTGATCTTTATGGAATGTATCAGATTTCCTCTTTTACTGTATTTTACTGCAGGGGCGATTCTAGAATCTGCCCTTTAGGGGGGCTCAGCCCCCAGTGCTGACAGTGGCTCTTAGCTTGAACAACATCGCACTGTCCATTGACAGCAGAAGCATTTGTAAAGTAGGGGGAACACACTGGTGTGTGTGTGTGTGCATGCATGTGTGTGTAGGTGTGTGTGTGTGTGGTCCTCCAGAAAATTTTGAATAAAGTAGATGCCATTTCCTGCATCATGGTTTATTTTAACGAGATTTTAAACTGCTACATTTACCCACATAAGTAAACTGGTTCAGGTGGTCATATGCAAATCAACACAAGGTCAATGCAATGAATGCTGAGGATGAGAAGAACCATCTCGATTCACCAAAAAAAAAGCATGCTGCAAAACTGCAACGGAGTTCAGCGGAGTTCAAGGGAGTGAATCAGGGCAGCAATGGAGAGTCATCTTAAAGGAGAAATGTAATCAAATCTGAAAAAATCGATATAACAAGAATTTCATATAGTAAACAACACACATAAACATACTTAGTATGCTTTTTTCAAGTCAGTAGCTTAAAGAAATAGTTTTTTACATTTTTCCTGCTACATGCCGAAGTGCAGTGATTTCTGTAGTAATTTTCTGGACGCACTTTTATGACGCAATTAAGACCTCCTTTGCTATCTTACAATAACACTGAAGCTATAAACCCATCATTACTGTCCTCCTGTCTGTCATTTAAAATGGAAGCAGAAGACTTTTTTGAATCTGAAGGATATCACTTTAGTTTGTCAAAAACAGTTTGGTGATTTAGTGCATTAATGGGCATTTCTATCCTGGAAATACGAATAGCCGTGCGTTAGCCGCCGCATGCTAACGTTAGCATGCTAGCGCCGTATGCTAACGTTAGCATGCTAGCGCCGTATGCTAACGTGGAAGTGGGGGTGTTGAAAATGTCCTGAAACAGTTACCAATGTCTTGTTAAGCTCTGTCTTCCCCAGAACATAGTAGGATCTAAAATGATTTTTAAAGATGAAGGAGCAAGTTGAAACATGCTGTCTCCCTCCTTGCTAGCAGGCTCCATTGGGAGCTGCCTGGCTAACTAACTACGGTGGCCCTACATGGCCAAAATTCTACAGCGGCCAAATGCACAGGAGCGGTAAAAATACAATATAAAATTTAAAAAAAGTTTTTAAATCGATTTTGGGGCTTTTAGAATCTATTCTGAATTGCCAGGACTAAGAATCTTGATTCTTTAAAAAATAGATTATTTTTGCTGCATCCCTAATTGCTACACTCTGAAACCTTTTTGTCCACAACTAGATACACACACTAATATAACTGTATGAGGGACGACCGTTGCACTGCCTACGTCATATTCAGGGGACGGAGAGCAGGCAGGGGGAGGGGGGTCAAAAACACCAGATGAGAATTTTTTCACTTTGCAAAGTCTAAATTTGAGTTAGGATGACATTTTTAACTTGTGAAAATTTCTCAACAAGCTTATTTTATGCGTTTCATTAGACTACTATTAGCTTAAAAACACTTTTCATTTCTCCTTTAAAACAAACGTTGACAGCTGCCATTGTTGCGTGCTTCTCCAACTCATCTTGTTTCAGTTTCTATGAGTTAAAGTGTGAGAAATTTGATCAAAAATGTCTCAAAACGTTCGTCAGGGTTTTTAGTTTTCTGGTGAGAGTCGCAGAGGCTCATTAAACTTTGAACATGTTTCCACTCCCGCCAGAAAACATCCAGTTTTTGTTGTGCGCACTCAAAGTTGTAGAGGGCACGTCAAACATTTCTCAGTTTAATCACTTCCACACAGGTGCTCTCCTCTGACACAAAACATCTGAAACTACAGCCCTAAAGGGTTTAAAAACAACCCCAACAATGAGCAACAAAAAATAAAAAAAATTCTAAAGCGGCCCATTTTAAATTCAAAATGAACTTCCATAGATGAAGTCACAGATGTGCAGCAAGCTGCACAAGGTGAGCACAAAAAGGACCGAGGCAGCTACGATGTGGGCGACAAAACAATGTGAAGACCTAAAATACAAATTAGCAAGACGGCATTTTCAGAACTGGCCTCTCTGATCACAAAACGCTCAGGATTCAGTGAGACTGCAACAGGAAATGGCTTGATTTCCCAAAATATTCTCACATACAGTATTTGTCACCAGCTAGCCTCCAGCAGCTGCCGCCCTGTGAGGTAACTCCTTATGTTTGGGTTTGTGGTTGTACCAAACCAACTGTGACAGCAGACAAATAAATGAATTGAGATTTTATTAAGACATTTATTGGCTAGATTTCCACAAATAAATGTGCACATCATAGGAATGTTGCAGGACTGTTGCAATTTTTTTTTCACATTTTTGTACATAGTCATATAACTCACTGAGATCATCATCAGTTACAGCCATGTGAGTTTATTTTAGAGCAATAGATGACTGAGGATGGAGGGATCCGGTTCAGTGGCCTCAGGATAGGGACGTGCAGGGGGGGGCGGCTAGGGGGGGCTTGAGCACCCGCCCCATTTGCTCCTTGCCCCCAAGTGCCCTTTTGGTCAAACATTTTTTTTCCTATCCTAAGCCCTCCTCTGACACATAATAACATGTACTAAAATTATTTTTTATTATTGTTATTATTATTATTGTATTTTGCAAGAAAAACAACATAATAAGCTCTCCGGTCACGTACCAACACTACATTCCCCACAATGCAACAGTAGTAGTAGGGGTGGGGCCAATCCGATCCGGAGTCGTGTCTCATGAACCCAGAGTAATAAGACCTGCCTCACATTCAGGAAATCCCTTTCATTTTACAGCCAGCTACAGTGTGTGGATTGAGTGAGTAGCACTTTAGCTAACAGCTAGCCAACTTTTCATCGTAACATGTCCGCTGTGTGGAAGTATTTTACACTAAACACCGCAAGACAGCAACGTGCAATGTCTGCAGAGCCATAGCGCCACATTAAACTGCGGTCAAGTTAGTTTTATGTTGGACATTCGAGCTCCGGGGCTTCAGCGGGACGCCACTCTCGCTGAACCGAAACAGGGAGACCGACCGCGGCCAGCTGCGTCCAGTCCGACCCGCTGTCTGACCGTCTCGTAGGAGGGACAGGCTGAGAGCGGCTGACCGAAATCAGAGTGCCCGCCCCGGATTGAACAATAAAAACACACCGCTGAAGCCACGGAGCTCAAATGTTCACCGAGAGTTGCTAAACTTCATCATAATTAATGACCAACAGCTGTCAGCTGTAGAAAATGAAGGATTTCACAGCTTGATACTTGCAGCCAACAGTAAACAATCATAAAAAAGCATATTGATTAAAAATCACAAGAAAACTATGTTAAAAAAAAACAAAACATAAACAGCTACATTATAAAACAATGTAAAATACTAAAAGCAAGAACATGTCTGTCTGTGTTGGTTTATGCCAAGAACTTAGTAGATGTAAAGCTAATTAATATTTTATTTAATCAATTTATTCATTCGTTTAAAAGAGACAAAATAAAACAAATTAATCAAAAAGAAAACATTGAATGAAAAGAGTGCAGAAAGAAGAGAAAAAAAAATCTTATATCACCCCCTAAAAATAATCATTGAACCAGTTCGGCCCTTGGCTTGTAGCTAATTTGTTTTTTTGGCCCTCCATATATTTGACTTTGACATCCCTGGCTTATGCAATAGGGAGCACATCACCCGTCCAAAACCTATCATCTCTCCATAATGGGTCCGATCTTCTAACTTCCTTTGCTGCATAATGCACATTGCATTTATTCTAGCATTAGGTAAATGTGTCTTGAAGGAGAATAGCACTTAAATAAAAGTCCAACAAGAATATCCATTTAGAATTAAAAATAGCTCACCCTGAACTACCATAATAGATATAATGTATGTAATAACCACTCAAGTTGCTCCTGTCCAATAAAAGCGTACAAATGAAGGGGAAAAAACTCTATCCAGACTTTAGTTTAGGGTCTGGTTCGCAGAGTATGGAGTTAAATTTGTTTCACAATTATTCAATGAAAAAAAAACCACCTCAGTTAAGTAAAATAAAATTGTAATAAAAACGGAATTGTAATGATTTTTTTTTTAAACAAACTTTTGTTTAAAAACTTTTTTTTTTAAATTAAATAACTAATTTTTCTCTTGTGAACTTAAAAAGTTATTTGCAAAACATAAACTTTTATTTGCACACATCAGAAATCTTTTTTGTTGTTGTTGCTATTTTAGGCTCTGCCCACAACGTCACTTGAGAATCGCAAGCAAAACTTTGAAAGACAAACAAAAACTTAGAATAGCAAGGAAAGATTTCTGACATGCACAAATATGTTTGTTTAGCAAATAATTTTTTCACTTCATGAGACAAAAATTTGTGATTTGAATTTAAAAAAAGTTTTTTTAAGAAAAACTTTTTTAAATGCCCTCCACTGCCTTACTGTCCCAGATTTATTTATTATTATTTATTTTTTTTAAACTGGACCAACGCAACAGTTCCTCCAAAAGCACTTCAAGCTCTAAAGATGCTCTGCCAGTTTTGTGAAATTGATGACCAAGAAAAATTTCAGACAGAGCTGAAGGTTTTCCACAATTCATATTTGGATGTTTCATCTTTCAATGTGTCATCAATGCTGTCTGTCATCAAAGAAAACAATGCTGATTTGGTTTTTCCCAACATGACTGGATTATTGAAAACATATGCCACCTTGCCAGTGTCTACAGCGACTGTTGAGCGTTCCTTCTCAAAACTGAAGCTAGTGAAAACAAAACTATGCAGCTTATGCAAGGAGGATAGGTTGTCAGACCTTCTTTTGTTGGCAATCGAGAAGGATGTGCCAATCATTCATAGTGAGGTCATTGACATTTTTTGAGACATGACCAACAGAAAACTGCTGCTGTGAATAGAAGAGAACAAAAATAGCAAAAATGCTTAAAAGTTGGAAGTTTGTTTTTAAACAGTTAAATCACCATGATGGAAAAGAAGATTTTGGATAATAATCTTAGATTCAGTTTGGGGGGGGGGGAAGAAAGGCAAGAGACCGAAATAATAAGAGACATTGGCCTCCACTCAACACAGAGAAGATGAGACAATGAGGAAAAAAGAGAAGAGAAACTGACAATAAAAAAGAAGAGGAAAGATTGAAGAAAATGTATATAGGTACTGTACTTACAAAACACACAGACACAGAGATATAGGTATACATTTTGGTGGTCAGTTAGTCTCAGTAGGCTTTTCTCATGGTGACATGCAGACAATTCAATTTTTTTCTGCAGTTCCA
>JBBPBX010002774.1:29041-49547 GCA_038048925.1 Garcialebias charrua | reverse complement strand
TCTGTGAGAGTTAAACTGTGTCCACTGCTGTGTTAAAGGGAAATATCGGGTCACAGAGACCCGACTGTTCTGTTTAGAAATAAGAAGACAGTTTAATCAGTTGTTTTTCATTGAACAAGGCTCCAGCTTTCTCTGTCTGTTCCTAAACAAATCTCCCTCTGCTGCTGCTTGTTAACCTTGGGTTTGATAAGACAAATGAACTCCTCGACTGGTCCTTCCTTAAGTACTAGTCTAAGCTGTGCTGAAACGCTTCAGTGAGTTGCTGGGAACTTCAAAAGAGATGTGAACTTTCCCAAGAGCTGGACACGTGTGGTCAAGAGCTAACGACCGGCGTCTTCAGCTAAGGACTGATAACAGGCTGTTATGAGTCTACTTCGAACAAGCCGAGCTCAAAAACTTTGTTTATTCCCTCCTGGAATAAGTTTATCTTGAAGTCAGAGGCCTGAAGCTGACATATTCTCTGATGACCAACGCGGAAGCCAGGAGACGTTGAAACGTAAACTAAAACCAGTTTTGGACGTGCTGGGACTAAAGGACTCTGTGCATCTGAAGGCTGGTGTCTTCCCTCTTACCGGGCGGTCGTCAAAAGGTAAAGGAGCTGTTTACAAAACGTACCTGGATTTTAGCAGAAGTCGGATGAAAAGTGTCACTCTGGTCTCATGCTCAGGATAATTTTCTTCTTAAATCTTTCCTCCTATTTCTTTTCCCTCTCAACCTAAGCTGGAAACTATATTTTTAAGTTAAAGAGCCCACAGACTAAATATGCTTAACATCTAATATTTATGTCTGTTGTGTTAAATTTAAGTGTGCTGACGTATTTGAATTGAAAGAAAGTGAAATCATGTCAATCAAGTGTAATGGTGTTAATTTAGTTGATTTATTTTAAATAAATGATAGTGTCTCTTTGACATATCAAACTAAGTTAACGTGTCCATTGTCACTTAATGGCTCTGTTTATTTATCCATCATAAAGATCACAGAAATATTGAATAAACTGAAAAAGAAGAGAATCCGTGAATTTACTATTCAATCTGAATAAGTAGATTAATTAAGGATAAAGAGGTCAGTATTAATATTGACCTCCACTTTAATTCTTACAACTGTAAGCGGATTAGCGCTTTAGCGCTATCTAGCGTTCATATGCCCACCACTGGATTACAGTACACTAAAAAGTTGCACTGTGCCCTTGTTTTTCAAGTTTGTAATTTATAATTTTTTATTAAACTCTGAAAGCTATGTGACTTTGTTAATGTTCTGTCCTAAAATGCGGTTAGATCATGTGCCCCCCCCCCCCTTTTTTTCTCTGCACGTCCCTGGTCCTCAGTCAGAAAAGGGTGGATTTCACTCTTCAGGTTGAGGGTGAAGTTCTGGAGTTCAAGTATCTCAGGGTTTTGTTCACGAGTGAGGGAAGAATGGAGTGTGAGATTGACAGACAGATTGGTGAAGTGTCTGCAGTATTGTGGACTCTGTAATGGTCCGTTGTGGTGAAGAGAGAGCTGAGCTGTAAGACAAAGCTCTCTTTGGTCGGTCTATGTTCCTCCCCTCCCCTCTGGTCATAAACTCTGGGTAGAGACTGAAAGAATGAGATTGTGGATCCAGGAGGTTGAAATGAGTTTCCTCTGCAGAGTAGCTGGACTCTCTCTTAGAGACAGGATGAGAAGTTCAGTGATCAGGAGAGACTTGAGGAGAATTACTGCTCCTCCACATCCAGAGGAGCCAGTTGAGGTGGTTCAGGCATCTGGTAAGGATGCCCCACGGAGGCGCTTCGGGCATGTCTGTCTGGGAGGAGACCCTGGAGAAGACCCAGGACACGCTGGAGAGACTATATCTCTTGGTTGGCCTGGGAATGCCTTGGAGTCCTCCCAGAAGAGCTGGAAGAGGTGGTTGTGGAGAGAGATCTGGACCTCCCTGCTCGAGATGCTGCCCCCGAGACTCCTGAACAAACAGAAGAAGATGGATGTAGAGATGACTGAATCTGTCAAAATGAGGAATAAATACAAGTTTGTGTGTGTTAACACTCTCTACCTAAAGTTTTTTAGTGATTCTGTGTGTGTTCCTGTTTCTGCTTGTTAAATAGATTTAGCTGTAGCAGTAAGATGACAATCCGAGTTAAAGAACAAAGGTTTGGAAAGTGGTTCAGTAAAAGAATGCAGAGTGATGTTTGGATTTGACCAGCTGCAGGTGAAATCGTTTCAGTGGGTTTCTTCACTAAATGGGTCTCTGAGATGTTCTGAAGCGCAGATAAATGCGTACGAAGAGACGTTTCTGGAATGAAGGCATCTCTTATCTTCTCTCGCTGCGGTCCAAGATCAGAACCGTTTAATTTGAGGAATGAAAGAGAAAACCAGGACAGCTGCTCGGAAAAAGGTAATCTGGATTTTGGAAAACGGAGGGAGAGAAGAGGAGTGTAGAAATTGAGGGGCTCCACGAGGCCATGACCGCAGGCTAAATATGCAACAGATGCTTCAGGCGCGTGCGTGACGGGGAGTTATGGGCTGTTCAGAGGAGCGCCATGGCAACGCCGCTTTAATTGTGTGTCATATCTTTGATGCTTCGACTCCCGAGAAGAAAAATCACCCGAAATATCTGCACCCATCAGCGTACAGATTGGAGTGAAGGAAATGGAGACAGAGCAATTAGAGTTTCTGTCAACATCCAGCGAGCGCTGAGCATCTTTACTGAACTTTGCTGAAGTTGACACTGAGTTATGCTAACAGAATCAGAGTGCCAGCTAAAAGCCAAATGCAGCAAACTACTAGCTAAAATCAGTATAATGTAAGTGAAAAGTTGCTAAATGATAGCTGAACATAATAGAATGGTACCCTGATGCATGCTCAATAATCCAGGTAGAAAAATCTAAAAAAGCTAAGTCTGGTCCTCTGGACATTCAAAATGGCTCTAGAGAAATGTGGATATCCTAACTGGGCCTTCCTGAAAGCAGAGAAGAAACCCAAACAGGACTCCAGCCAGCCATCAGGTGAAAAGAAGGAACCCAGACCCAGACCAGTGGTCATTCCAGATGTTGCAGGAGTTTCAGAGACATTGAGACGTTTATTCTCTAAACACAACGTCCCAGTGGCTTTTAAACCCCAAAATACATTAAAGACTGGTTCATCCCAAAGATCCAGTCCCCCGGCACAAACAGAGTAATATTGTGTATGCTGTTCAGTGTCAGGAGGGTGATCAGTCTTATATCGGGGAAACTAAACAGCCACTGGCCAAAAGGATGGCCCAGCACAGAAGATCAACATCATCAGGTCAGGACTCTGCGGTCTACACTCATCTCCAGGCCAGCGGTCACTCTTTCAGGGATGAAGATGTTCACATCCTTGATAGAGAGGAACAATGGTTTGAGAGAGGAGTAAAGGAGGCCATCTTTGTGAAAAGAAACCGTCCATCATTAAACAGGGGTGGAGGCCTCCGGGTTCAACTGTCCCCCTCTTACAATGCTGTTATTGCTAGTATCACTCAGCCCTCTGTGAATAGCAAACAACCATCAGGGTGCTAACGATCCATTGTTAGGCTGATGGTCCTCCTTGATCATGTGAGCAGCTGGTTTCAGGCTGTCATCAGCCAACTGGTTGATCCACTGTGAGAGGGTGCTATTTATAAGACTGAGCTGAATACAGCAGCTCAGACTGAGGAAGTCTTTCGGACGAAAGACGAAACGTTTCTACAATTATTTGCTTTGTTTTGTTTTGTTTTTTGAATGTCCAGAGGACCAGACTTAGCTTTTTTAGATAATAGAATGGTAGCATAAAGCTACGATTTTTACAATATTAACTAAAAATAAATGTAGAGAACCGTTAGACAAAAATTAAAATGCTAGCTA
Source organism: Garcialebias charrua (assembly GCA_038048925.1). Taxonomy (NCBI): domain Eukaryota; kingdom Metazoa; phylum Chordata; class Actinopteri; order Cyprinodontiformes; family Rivulidae; genus Garcialebias; species Garcialebias charrua. The sequence continues at coordinate 45,715 of JBBPBX010002774.1, read as the reverse complement.
AAAGCAGTGTAATTTAAGCTAAGGGTAGCAAAATGTTAGCTCAAAGCTAAAGGCATAAACCATTAAAAACTATCTGAAAGTAGTAAAATACTAACTGAAAGCTAAAAGTAGTAAAAGGCCAGCTAACGGCTAGTTGCAGAATGAATGGCTATTATTTATTTATTATTAACCTTTTGTAGGGATATAGCACCCTCATGTCCGTATGGGATGTGGGCCTCTCCACATCTCTCTGAAACTCTCTGTGTTTAGACTTTCTTGAAGCTCTCAAGGACACTATTTTTACAATTATTATGAATTAATGGACACTAATTAATCAGATTGAACTTTCTTTTTAATGTGTGTTAATTCAGAATTGATCAACAGTATATTTTTGTCATTTAATGATGATTTTACTAAGCTGGTATATTTTAAATATGCCAAAGTTAAGAGAACATCTCAGAATGATCTTGCTTTAAACTGTCTGCTCTATGCAGAATAAGTGTCTAAAGTTGAATGAACAATCCTTCGTATTTGTTTGAACTGTTTTTGGAACGAAGGAAAAGTGCTAGACATAGCTTGCTTTCGGTCTCCCGTCCTTTCTAAAAACAATGAATCTGTTCTCAAAACAAAGTACATGGCTTGTTCACATGCACCTGCATCTGCTGACGTATGTTCTTTTATTTACTGTCTACCCTACCTGTCACTCAGACGAACTGACCTTCAAAGTCACTCCTTCTCTAGTGATGGACAGCCAATCAGCAGGAAGTATGTGACTAAGTCACACCCCCTTCTTAAAGGGGCACTTCCTGCATTTTTCCCTTCAGTGCTTTGGGGAGAACTAACTCGCAACTGGTCTCTCTCCTCTGGGAAAGCTGGAGACGTTCCGGTCAGTGTGTCAACTAGACCTACGTTTCAGCTGGAGTTACAGTAAAGCTTACTGTAACCCACTCACTCATTTCTGAAAGAATTTGTTTTCTGAAGTTTTACTTTGAAAGTTCAGCCAGTGCGATTGGGGCCTGTTCCTGCCGGTGAAAGCGTGCTCCCGGTTCGTCTGATCCAGCCATACACGCACGAAGTCGACTGGACCTGAGCGGGACCACACAGCCCGTTAGTGTCCACAAACTTCTCAGTCCTCACCTCCTCTAGACGTCTCGTCACCAGGTAAAGAGGCTTGTTTGTATGCTGCACGTGTCGGAAGTACAGCTGGACCTGTATGGGAAAGGCTGCCACCCTGGTTGTTTCAAAATAATCAACTCCAGTTAACTTAGCTTTCATCTTCTTCCTCCTATTTCTTATTTTCCATAAGCTTTTAATCTGTCAAGTAATGTGCCAACAGTTTAAGTTCCTAACTGTCTGTTTGTTTTAATTTGAATTCTTGTCAACGTAGTTATTAAATCAGAGCTAATATCGATACAAATGTTTAATGTAATTTTTGTGATAGTTTCAATAAAAGGTCTATTTTCTGGTAGACCAACATAAGTTGAAGTCTCTCGTGAAATTACATTTCTGGCTAATCACATCACAGATTTATTGATTTATTCTGAAAAAGTTGAGACCCCGTGAATTGGTGGCATGTTTGTGCAGATAAAAGTCTGCTCAGACCTGCGCATCTAAAACTATAGGTAAGTCAGTAAACTGACCTCGTAAGTGTTTGATTACACAAACGGCCTATAGATTTCTTTACATATTGGTGGCCGCGTACAGGTCTGCTGAAAGATTAAATTGAATAAGTTGTTTTTGTAGCTTATTGTCACGGTATTTGTTGGCATAGTTTGCATCCTGTTGTGGACTTATAGAATGGTTTTGGCTGGTGAGTGTCTCAGAGATTGCTAATCGTGGCATTGTCTGGTGCGTTTCCCGTTAGAATTATTTTTTCTTTCACATTCCAACGTATGCTTGAAGCTGATGAGTGATAAATGTTGTGTCTGTGTTTGTGAGACGTTCATAACGTGTCGCGAGGCTGCATGCATTTTTCATTGTTGTGACCGCCGTGTCACCTCTGCTTCATTGTATTACATCTGCGGTTTGCTGTTGAAGGTCTGTTTCACTCATTTGCTGCTCCATTTTTACCTAATCTGTTACAACGTGTTTGCCGAGGTTCGGGTGAAACCCACTCTGCTTTTGGACCGGACGGGATCCGGTTCCGAGTGACGTAAAGTCCGTTGTTGTACACAGTTAGCGTGCTGCCTTCTTTGGGGGGCGTGGGAGTTAGCCTGGATGTGTTTGAGCTCATTTACAGAATTTTCTGCGGTGTAAAAATACGTTTATTTTGTGATAGTGTGTCTAGAACTCTTTGGGTCGAGCTAACGTTAGCATTACCGAGGCAAGATGGCTGCTTAAAGCGCTGTGATTGGTCCATTGTGTGTCGTGTTCAAAAAAGTTGGTTTCTGTAGACTCTGGTTGTCAGATTCATTTTTGCACACATTTCTGACAGTTTATCTGTGTTGTTTGGGTTCTATGCACGTGATATCGTCGAAGACTGGCTTAACCGCGGTGTTTTGCGATATTTCTGACTGTTTTAGAACGTTAAAAAGTCCGTTCCACGCTAATGTTCGACCGACCACAGGTCCGTGAACACACCGCTAGAACGGCGCGTCACACGTGGGTGGCGTTAGGGTTAGAAGACACAATTTCCCATGAACACTTGGGTTTTAGAACTACAGTTCTGTCTTCGCTGTGATTGGTCGGTTACGATGTAAGTGTTGACGCTTGCGGGGTGGGGGAGCCCACTCCTCGTCAACTTTCACTTCGGTATACCTGCTCTTACTGGCTTCATGCTTGTTTGTCCGTTACTATCTCTGAAAAGACTGTTTCATCGCGGTGTTTCTGGGATTTTAATGGGTGGATTGAGTCAGTTGCTCTGAAACTGCCGATCGCCATGTGACCAGGTCACGTGACGCCGGGAGCTGCAGCTCCTTTATGGGTCCGACTTTATTTCTTTTAAACGCAGTTTAAAAGATTTCACAGTTCAACCAATGTTTCTCACATCGTTTCGTATTTTGTGAGGCTGGGGTTCGAGAGTTTTGTCACGTCAAAGCTCTGGATATTTCTGATTGATGCTTTTGACCCGTTGTTAGACGTCTGTGAATGTTTGGCAGCTCACGGCTGCGCTCACAGGTGATAACAGCGCCTCTATAGCGGTCAGAAAGAGAATTGCGGTCGCTGTGATAAACTTATCCAGCGTTGCACACCCCCACCTGCTGGGTGCTGGTTGCATTAGACTACAGTTTGATGCAATTCAGTCTGAGGTCAACTTTCCTGTTTTTTTTTTTAAATAGGGTGTATGGAGTACAGTTGACGTAACACACTCACAGCACCCTCTCATTTGATTTTCACATATAATCAAATGTTGATGGCAGCACAGTTACACAGAAGTAATACAGACACGTCTGCTTTTTGATAAAACTTGACACTTTTATCATCAATTCTGTACAAAACATGCTGTCTGTCCCTGTTTATTTTAAACTGCAAGTTTAGATTAACACACATGAGGCACCTTTTGTCTTGATTTTCACAAAAATCTCACAACAACAGCCGTTTTTGTTTGACCTTGTCACAGGTCGACAAATTAATAACAATCACTGATTTTTATTTAATTTCACATCTTGGACTCCATGTTGGCTGCCGCAGGTATCACATGGTGAGACTGCACACTGTGAAATAAGACCCACTTTACTTGATTTTTCACAGAAAATCAGTACAAAGATGGACGTTCTGGCAGGTGCATCAACAAATTGTGGGCTTGATTCATCATTTGATAGGCACTTAGCTGCAAAGAACGTCCTTCAGGAACCAGGTGAACATCCCCTGGTGTTTTACGACAGGCTCCTCTCTGTTTACACAGGGGATAAAACTGTCCCTGGAATTGAGGAAGATTACCTGTTTAAAAGTCGTTTCACTTTGAATCTAATACCTTTCATAATGAAATGTGTTCGCTTCAATGTTAATTGCAAAGAGAGTACCATGGCAGAAATTAAACAATGTGCTATGGAATTTTTTGACATGCTCGAACAGCGAAAAACACCCTCAGTGGTGTGCCCAGGTCAAAAGGTCACATCCCACTCGCAGGAAGTAGAAGAGGTTCCCTCTCCTTCAGAGTGCGAATGTGAACAGGTTTTTCATGATAACAAACAACAGATCAGTTCCAGCTGGAACGGTGACTCAGATCGGTTCACAGGGAGTTCTGCTGCCCCTGCCCCTCAGGTTGAAAACCCTGAGAAGAGCAGAGAACCACACAAGGCAGGTGTTCGCTCTCTAGATGAACCCAGATGGTTCGGATCGAACCAAAAGAGTTCTCTCATGGATCTCACAGTAGGTGAAATTCGAAGGAGGTTGCATGGGCACCGTGAACCGTTGAAAAATGGTCTGTCCCAACATGTACCCACGAGAAGCGGCCCTCCTGCCCCTGCCCCTCGAACTGCACAGTTTGAGACATGCAATGAGTCACACATGCTCCAGATTATGGAAACGGCGCCTCCGCGCGTGGACGTGACTGAGGTTGTGAGTTGTTTGTCAAATGTTTTGAATGTTACAGTGGTTGACCAAGCTGACACAACGTGTGACGTTGTCCTTGATGATAACACAAACAACGTTGTTCATCCTGATGAAGCGACGCGCAGCACTGCCTTTTGCAACAACTCAGTGCACACAGTTGACAACAACAACGTCAACACTGACATAAATGCTGACAGCAAACAAATTGCTGATGATCAGCGTCCTGAAAGTCCAGATGCTGACAGCAAACAAATTGCTGAAAATCCACATCCTGAAGGTCATGAGGCAGACAGCCATCATGATGCTGACAGCGACGACGATTACACAGACAGAGTCACACGTACACAGAAACGTGTGGAAAAACCTGAATGGTTTCTGTGTAACTTTATAAAAAGGGGAATAGCTAAGAGAGCTTACCTGCCACTCACATTGGAAGGGGTCCTCGCGCAAGAAGCACTCCTGGTTTGCGGCTCAGACGTGTCTATCATGTCAGCCAAACTGTTTGAGGAGCTAAGGACCGCCGCTAACGATGTTGGCAGGCAAATACCCTTTGTGAAAGACACTTATGGTGAGCAACAAGGCCTTGCAAAGACGAGAACAACCCTAATAGCCATGGTTCACATGCAGATTGGCGAAATGTCACTATACCATCCGGTATATGTGTCTGAACTTGACTCACTCCAGACTCCATTTGTGGTTGGCCAAGATTTTATTAATCGCTTTGAAGCGATTATAAATTATGGCAATCAGACAATGTGGGCCACAGTGAGCAGTCCACTGCCAATCGTGGTACCTCCCCAAGGTCAGGACACTGACTGTCTAACAGCAGGTACCGCTGAGGTCACATGGGATTCCCCAACCGAGACCACAGACCCGGTAAGTGAACCTTCAACTACAGGTGAGACAGAGGAGACTCAACAGTTGGACCAGACTCTGGCCCATCACGAGGACCTCCTCTGCGAGCTGACACCTTCAGCACTCACTGAGCACTACCTACCACCGGTAGAAGAGGGTGTGGAGATCCAAGGGTCCCACACCGATGACGCTGTACTGTCCTGTGGGACAGGTAATTCGGCATACGGCCAAGATTGCAGTGAAGTCTTGGTTCAAGGACATCCGAGTCCTGGAAGTGACAGTCTACAACACGCTGACAGTCACTGGGACTCCATTGTTACAGATTTTGAGGACCCCTCCTCAAACAAAAGGGGGGTGAACTCACTCTTCCTACCACAGGTAAAGGATGGTGTAGACTAGAGATCCAAGGATCATACACCGAGAACGCTGTACTGTCCTCTGGGACAGATAATTCGGCATACAGCCAAGCTTTCAATGAAACCTTGGTTCCAGAGCATTTGAATCTAGAACTACAGAAATGACATAGTTCTTACGGACTCAAAGAGCACCTCTTCATTCATGAAGTGGGAAGACATACATCACAACGACAGAGACACGCCTGCGACGGCGCCGACAGTTGTGACACACCTGCATTACGCAGAAAGAGGTAAACGTACAGAGATACGTTGGCCGAAACCTATAAGGTTCCTGTACAAGGTTCCCCATAAACTGCGCGAACAGCTTAAACTAAACAATGGCATCCTAACTCGTGCCCATGGACGGACGTCCACACCCGTGCGCGTGGTCCCTCATGACCACAGGGGGGTGATGTTAGGTCATGCCCATGTCAAGGACAAAGATTTCAATAACCCCACAAACGACAAAGATCTCGCAAACTCACAGACTTCATGGGAAAATAAGGTCGTCCAAGCACAGGATAGTAAATAAACTAAACAGTTTAAACTATACTAGTTGCGAAAAGAAACCGTTCCAACTAGAACTTAGAAACGCTAAGCATAAAACCCACAACAAAAACTAACCTTAACAACCGTTTAAATCTGCAGGATTTAATTGACATCGGTTATAAAGCTAAGAACTGTTTTTCTTGTGTGTGACACGTTGGAATCTGACGACCAGAGTGAGTTTGACGTAGTGAAACGTTGTTTTTAGTTGCTTAATTGCTACTTTTGTGTTATTGAAGTTGTTATTGTTTTCTGAACACTCCCAGCCAAAAGAGGTTTTGATTGTTGATTAGTTGAAGACTTAAATGGATTTAACTATGCCAACATGCTGTTCATTTTGTTAAAGATCTCAATCTTTGAAGAGTCATTGTAGATCAATACTACTTAAGGTACTATAATCTACACTGACCTCCCAATCATTTAGGTAGGACCGATTCGATCGTTTCTATTCTAGATCTATTCATTTTGATGAGTCTCGCCATAGACTTCAAAATTTATAGGGAATACCAAATCTTGCGTCGTTCGTCTAAAAGACAACAGACATTTAGACCAAACTAGTTTTCATTTTTTTTTAGTTTAACCTAAACTAAATAATGAATGGAGGAATAGTTTGAAAGAAGAGGCCTTCGTTACAGAAGCCCTCCACATTTCTATAGGTATAGATCCCTATATCTGATTTTTACAGCATTGATCCACCCCTTAATTGGTAATTGTAGCTGATCTAATCCATGATAGCTTACATACCAGGTGCATATAGGTAGGGCCTAATGTAAAATCCCAATCATAAGCCCACCTAAAACCACATAATTGCATGACACATTGAACCAGGGTGGCACCGACTGGAAGCCATCCAGCCTGCAACCTTCGATGTGGGGACCTGCTGATCCAACGTTGGTCTTCAACCTTCATCCAAGCCGCCTCCTCTGCTTCAATCGAGGGATCCCCTCTACATGCTGATTAAATTCCATTCTTGCTGATGAAATCAATAACCCCCATCGTTGTGGATTTACCGTTGTGGATTATAAGACTTTGTTTCCAAGGGATCACAGACTCAGTTTTCCATGGGTTAACAGACTATGTTTTCCAAAGGATTGAAAGCTTACCGCAATGGGATTACCTACGAACAGTATGGAATTTCCAAAAACATTATGGGAGTATAATTTTGAACTTTTTTTGACTTTTTTTTTTCCACTTGCTGGATTACATAGAGGTCAGAGACATTCGGTGGTATCCTTTCGTGTTGGAACTCATCTCCAAGGACAGGCGATGATTTCCAAAAAGGGGGACTGTAGGGATATAGCACCCTCATGTCCGTATGGGATGTGGGCCTCTCCACATCTCTCTGAAACTCTCTGTGTTTAGACTTTCTTGAAGCTCTCAAGGACACTATTTTTACAATTATTATGAATTAATGGACACTAATTAATCAGATTGAACTTTCTTTTTAATGTGTGTTAATTCAGAATTGATCAACAGTATATTTTTGTCATTTAATGATGATTTTACTAAGCTGGTATATTTTAAATATGCCAAAGTTAAGAGAACATCTCAGAATGATCTTGCTTTAAACTGTCTGCTCTATGCAGAATAAGTGTCTAAAGTTGAATGAACAATCCTTCGTATTTGTTTGAACTGTTTTTGGAACGAAGGAAAAGTGCTAGACATAGCTTGCTTTCGGTCTCCCGTCCTTTCTAAAAACAATGAATCTGTTCTCAAAACAAAGTACATGGCTTGTTCACATGCACCTGCATCTGCTGACGTATGTTCTTTTATTTACTGTCTACCCTACCTGTCACTCAGACGAACTGACCTTCAAAGTCACTCCTTCTCTAGTGATGGACAGCCAATCAGCAGGAAGTATGTGACTAAGTCACACCCCCTTCTTAAAGGGGCACTTCCTGCATTTTTCCCTTCAGTGCTTTGGGGAGAACTAACTCGCAACTGGTCTCTCTCCTCTGGGAAAGCTGGAGACGTTCCGGTCAGTGTGTCAACTAGACCTACGTTTCAGCTGGAGTTACAGTAAAGCTTACTGTAACCCACTCACTCATTTCTGAAAGAATTTGTTTTCTGAAGTTTTACTTTGAAAGTTCAGCCAGTGCGATTGGGGCCTGTTCCTGCCGGTGAAAGCGTGCTCCCGGTTCGTCTGATCCAGCCATACACGCACAAAGTCGACTGGACCTGAGCGGGACCACACAGCCCGTTAGTGTCCACAAACTTCTCAGTCCTCACCTCCTCTAGACGTCTCGTCACCAGGTAAAGAGGCTTGTTTGTATGCTGCACGTGTCGGAAGTACAGCTGGACCTGTATGGGAAAGGCTGCCACCCTGGTTGTTTCAAAATAATCAACTCCAGTTAACTTAGCTTTCATCTTCTTCCTCCTATTTCTTATTTTTCATAAGCTATTAATCTGTCAAGTAATGTGCCAACAGTTTAAGTTCATAACTGTCTGTTTGTTTTTAATTTGAATTCTTGTCAACGTAGTTATTAAATAGGGCTGAACGATTTTGGAAAATAATCTAATCGCAATTTTTTTTCTATAAATTGCGATTTAAAATGCGATTATTTTTACTGGTTCCGTATTAATTCATATCACTAACGACGCAACTGTTTTTTTAAAATCAGATAATTAATGCGCTTTTTCACGAAGAACGTTAGCTTGCTGAGCTAGCTGCTAACAGGGCACCGTCAACAACAGACCCGGTCACATGACCAGCTCGCGCTCTGTTGATCTCGCGCGGTCTCGGTGTTTCAGCCTCTAAGATCAGATACACGTTTAAATGAGCTAACTTACCTGAATTTATAACTTTTATGACTTCTGTCGAGCCTGGAGCAACTGTGTTGGAACGCACAGTCTCCTCCATCCCTGCTCTCTGTGTTTTGCTCCACTCGAGCTGCGCGCGGCTAGAGCTGCTCACTACCAAGTCACGTGACCAGCTTGCGCTCTCAGATACACGTTTAAATGAGCTAACTTACCTGAATTTATAACTTTTATGACTTCAGTCGAGCGTGGAGCAACTGTGTTGGAACGCACGGACTCCTCCTCCCTGCTCTCTCTCTGTTTTGCTCCACTCAGCTGCGCGCGGCCACAGCGGTTCACTACCAAATCTCGTGACCAGTCAAATTGCAGCCCGTGCGATTAGAGAATCGCGTTTTAACATATCGTGAGATAATCGCAAATGCGATTAATCGCCCACCCCTATTATTAAATCAGAGCTAATATTGATACAAATGTTTAATGTAATTTTTGTGATAGTTTCAATAAAAGGTCTATTTTCTGGTAGACCAACATAAGTTGAAGTCTCTCGTGAAATTACATTTCTGGCTAATCACATCACAGATTTATTGATTTATTCTGAAAAAGTTGAGACCCCGTGAATTGGTGGCATGTTTGTGCAGATAAAAGTCTGCTCAGACCTGCGCATCTAAAACTATAGGTAAGTCAGTAAACTGACCTCATAAGTGTTTGATTACACAAACGGCCTATAGATTTCTTTACACTTTATTTAACCAGGCAAATCCCATTGAGATCACAGATCTCTTTTTCAAGGGAGGCCTGGGCCTGAAGGCAGACTAACATGCATGGATTTGGTTTGTGGGAGGAAATCGGAGTACCTGGAGAAAACCAACACAAGCATGAGCATACTACTGTATAAATATCTGGGTATCCTGATCGATTCACATCTCTCTTTTAAACTCCACGTGGAAAACCTAGTGAAGAAACTGAAAGTTAAACTGGGTTTCTTTTTCAGAAACAGATCATGTCTATCACTGAATGTTAGGAAACGCCTTGTGTCTGTGACTTTCCTTCCCTCCATTGATTACGGTGACATTCTCTACATGAATGCTCCTACAAGCACCCTGCGGATGTTGGATGTTGTCTATCATGGTGCACTAAGATTCATAACTGGTTGTGATTATCGTACCCACCACTGCACCCTGTATTCACTGGTTAACTGGACATCATTAACCTCACGCAGACTCTTCCACTGGTACATTTTCATCTTTAAATCACTTCTTGGTCTGCTGCCCTCATACATCTCCTCCTACATGTCTTTGCGTGAGTGCAGCTACAGCGTGCGCTCTCAGGACATGATTACCTGCAGTGTTCCGTCAGTGAGGACTGAACTTGGAAAAAGGGCCTTCTCCTACTCCGCTCCTGCTTCATGGAATATCTTACAAAAAGATCTGAAGCTCTCGACCTTGACTTCTCTAAATGGTTTTCAGAATCTGTTGGAATCCTGGCAAAAACCAATGCAGATTTGTTCCTGTCTTTGATTTTATACGTCTACCTTATAATGTTTTGCTAGTTTTTTGATACTTTGTTAAAAAAAAAAACTTTCTTTTGTTTTTTTCTCTCTTTTGTTTTCTATTGTTTATTGTTTGTTTGTTTATTGTTTATTGTTTAAGGAAATTCTACCACTGCTGTTCATTGTTCTTTAGTTTTAGCAGGTCGCTTTCGTAAATGAGCCCATGAGGTTCAAAAGATTTACCTGACTAAATAAAGGTTGAATGAATGAAAAGAACATGCAAACTCCACTGGGTTTCCATCCATTTTCATTTCGATTTTTGAGCTAATTTTTGAAATCTCGCAAATATGTAAATACAAATTAATGCGAAGCAGAAGTGTTTCCATCTGCTGGCTTGAAGCGCATCTACCAAGCCACGCACAGCGTCATTACGTCAGACGTCAGCGTCATTACGTCAGACGTCAGCACTGCGCATGTCTACAGTAAACAGGAAGTAGCAGTTGAAAACAGAACCTGGCCACACATCTCGTCAAAAAGGAGAGAATATTTCAGGTACGTGTTGCTATCGGTCGAGTTGTATTTATTCTGTCATACAAACTAGTTTTAGCGATGTTACATGTTGTCCGGAGCGGAAACAGCTGATCAGTCACGTGACGTGAATGTTCGCTTCGGCAGCACGAGTCGGCAAATGTGTTTCCATCTGTCGCTGTGCGCATCTGCTCATTTTCGAACATCCCAAAAACCACCTCAAGCGAGCGTATAAACTTTTTGGCGAACTTGAGAAAGTAAATACGGATTTTGCCGTTTCCATTAAGCTTTTCTGCTGCGATACTTCAAAATGCGCACCTAGAAACCTTGATGGAAACACGGCTACAGAAAGACCCCAGGTCCAACCGGGGATTGAACCCAGGACCTTTTTGCTGTGAGGCAACAGTGCGAACCACTGAGGCTAAAAGCTGAAAATAGCACAAGACTAGGGATTTCCCGATCAGGTTTTTCTGACCCCGAGTCCTTTAATTTGAGTATTGGCCGATATCGAGTCCCGATCCGATACTTCTAAAATACATTTTTAAAATGAAGGGAAAAAAAAAAAAGATCCAGATGTCCCTTAATTTTTATTTTATTTACCTTAACATTTAACAGAGTACTTCTGTGAGGTAGATTGAACAATCAAGTAATAAGATTTTTTTTTTAAATTCTTCACATTGAAGTTTAGTGCAACAGTATGAAATAAAAATGTATAATTTAAAATAAGCAGCTCAACTTAAAATACTGAGCAGGCATGTAAACAAATAAGAAACTTAAAGTGTCAGTTTTATAAAATAAGGCTAGTAACATGCTTTTCTGAACAGCACTCTTAACTCTCCTCCTGTGGCTTCACAGAAGGAAGTGTATGTTTTTCTTTATGAGATAAATATAAATTATAAAGTCTCTTGCAGCGTGAGCTGATCGTCTTCGGCTGGGTTGTCTGGTTAAACTCTGTATAGTGTCGGGTGTTTGTTTCTGATGTGCCTAATCAGGTTTGTTGTGTAAAATGCAGCCTTTTCCTTACCTCCTCTTGACGAACTTAAAGGAGAAATGAAAAGTGTTTTTAAGCTAATAGTAGTCTAATGAAAAGCATAAAATAAGCTTGTTGAGAAATTTTCACAAGTCAAAAATGTCATCCTAACTCAAATTTAGACTTTGCAAAGTGAAGAAATTCTCATCTGGTGTTTTTGACCCCCCTCCCCCTGCCTGCTCTCCGTCCCCTGAATATGACATAGGCAGTGCAACTGGAGTTCTTGTTTGAATCCTCATACAGTAATATTAGTGTGTGTATCTAGTTGTGGACAAAAAGGTTTCAGTGTGTAGCAATTAGGGATGCAGCAAAAAAAATCTATTTTTTAAAGAATCAAGATTCTTAGTCCTGGCGATTCAGAATCGATTCTAAAAGCCCCAAAATCGATTTTAAAACTTTTTTAAAATTTTATATTGTATTTTTACCGCTCCTGTGCATTCGGCCGCTGTAGAATTTTGGCCGTGTAGGGCCACCGTAGTTAGTTAGCCAGGCAGCTCCCAATGGAGCCTGCTAGCAAGGAGGGAGACAGCATGTTTCAACTTGCTCCTTCATCTTTAAAAATCATTTTAGATCCTACTATGTTCTGGGGAAGACAGAGCTTAACAAGACATTGGTAACTGTTTCAGGACATTTTCAACACCCCCACTTCCACGTTAGCATACGGCGCTAGCATGCTAACGTTAGCATACGGCGCTAGCATGCTAACGTTAGCATGCGGCGGCTAACGCACGGCTATTCGTATTTCCAGGATAGAAATGCCCATTAATGCACTAAATCACCAAACTGTTTTTGACAAACTAAAGTGATATCCTTCAGATTCAAAAAAGTCTTCTGCTTCCATTTTAAATGACAGACAAGAGGACAGTAATGATGGGTTTATAGCTTCAGTGTTATTGTAAGATAGCAAAGGAGGTCTTAATTGTGTCATAAAAGTGCGTCCAGAAAATTACTACAGAAATCACTGCACTTCGGCATGTAGCAGGAAAAATGTAAAAAACTATTTCTTTAAGCTACAGTGTACTGACTTGAAAAAAGCATGTGTGTTGTTTACTATATGAAATTCTTGTTATATCAATTTTTTCAGATTTGATTACATTTCTCCTTTAACATATCTCACAGTTTGCAAACGCAGTCATCCACTTTAAAATATCTCCACACGACAGACATCGCTGCCTCCACTTCAAGCTAATGCCGCGTTCCGCTTCTTTTTTACGACAATCACTGCTTTACGTCAGGCACTGCTGCAAAAATATTGTGCACGTTTTGTTCCAAGACAATTTGACTCTGTAACACAACGTACAGTTAATATAATATTCCCGTTTGTGTTTAGAATAAATGTACACATATATATCCGATCCCTGATCGGTGTGTAACGCCCGATTCAAGTCGAGTCTGAAATCACGTGATCGGGACCGATTTCCGATCATGTGATTGGATCGGGACATCCCTACACAAGACCATTACAGAGCCAGGAGCTGGAGTAAATTTTAAAGAGAAAAATGACCTGAAGACGTCTTGGTGTCTGTTTATGGAGACAAAGTTCAAACATTACAAAAGTATAAAAGTTACAGGTACGAAACGTCATAGTCCACTGTGCCCGATCGCTACCGACGTTTTGATCAAGGTCTGGACTTTAACACTTTGAGTATATTCAGTTATGTCAATTTATTGCACTTGTCTTGGTTCCCTACCTTCTGGCTCACAAAGTTTGAGACATTTGATCAGTGGCTGCGATGAACCAGAAGAAGGCACCGTTCGATTTCTTGGACGGGACATTTTGGAAGTACCGTAAATTCCTGATGGAAGTACATAGTCCTGCGTAAACATACCTAAAGCCACAGCACGTCAAGCTATAATAATAATGTCACACAATGTCATCAGTGTATGTTTCCATACAAGTTGAAATTAGTCTCTGCATTTAACCCATCCACAACCAGGTGGTGCAGTGGGCAGCTATTGAAAGTGATGGGGGGGGGGCAATTTGGGGATGAGGTGTGCTGCCCAGAGACACCACATGGTATGCAGTGACCGGGGATCTAACCTGGGTCTTTCGGGTCCCAAGCCGGCTGCCCTACCTTTGCACCATCTTGGCCCCCTATAGTTTAAAGGCAATTTTTTTCATTTACCCTTTATTTATCCATGTTAGTCTCATTGAGCCACGAGAACTCATTTTCAAGAGAGGCCTGTTTAAGGAGCAGATGGTGGGGGTTGAGGGCCTTGCTCAGGGGCCCAGAGTGGTGCAAATGAGGGTGGAGGCAGGTGTGAGTGCTTCACCTTTTCCACCCACATTTGTTGATGTTGTCGGTACCGGGGCTTGAACCGGCGATCTTCTGATCACAGGCCACTGTCTCTAACCATTGCACCACCACTCCCCAAAAAATGAATGTTCACTATCTGTAGAACTGAAGCTAATGCTACAGCCAACCTGCTGCTGCAGGTAGACTGTCCAACGGGCTCATAGACCAAATGATCGGGTTCAGAGACATAAACAAAAGTCTACGTCTAACAAAAGTAACAAAGACCCTGGTGAAACAGATTCATGTGGACTGGAGCTTTACAGCAACAATATTTGTAACTTTTTTTGGCTGTTTGTTAAATATTTTCATGGGGGAGCGGTGGTGCAGAGGCCAGAGAAGGTAGGTCTGTGGTCGGAAGGTCGCTGGTTCAACTTCCCGGGCCGATGTTACGACCCGAAGGCACGTAGCACACAAGGACACCAGACACAGAAAGGATGTTAAAAAAAACAATGTTTATTTCAGGCTCTCTGGAGTCTGTGTCCTAAAAAAAAGGTGATTAAAGAAAAAAGTGGCACTTCTCAAAGTCAAGCTTCTTTAATACAAAAAAAACTCAAAGTCCAGCAGGACACTCACGGCTCTTGGTTTTCATCACCCAGCAGGTCTCCACAATGGAAGGATTCAGCTTCCTCTTCTTAAATATGCAGCAGCAGGTCACAACAGAAGGATTCAGCTCCTTCTTCAAACGCACAGCAGCAGGTCTCGCGCCAGCTCCAAACGACAGCACT
The DNA here is from genome assembly GCA_038048925.1 of Garcialebias charrua. Lineage (NCBI taxonomy): Eukaryota > Metazoa > Chordata > Actinopteri > Cyprinodontiformes > Rivulidae > Garcialebias > Garcialebias charrua. Next base: position 30,620 of record JBBPBX010002774.1, on the reverse strand, counting down.
TCTGCTCGTCTCACGACATCCGCTTCTTCATACGGACTTCTTTACACAGCTCAAACGGCCTCCTCAAAAGGCTCCAAACACTGGCTTCATGGCTCCTCTTCACACTGCTGCTGCTGCTTTTGCTGCTGCTGCTGCTACAGACCTCTGTTCAGCTTCTGCTGCTGCTGCTTCATCATCAGGTTTGCTGTTTCTTCATCAGACCTGATGCTCTTTCATCCCAGACTGCTGCAGCTGCTTGGATCAGCTGCTCATTCATCTGCATTTGGTTCTGGGGCTGCTGGACCTCTGATGCTGCAGCTCCTTCTCTTGCTGCAACTCCTGCATCAGGTCTCCTTCTCCTGGATCAGCTCAGACCTCTTCTGGATCTCTGCTTGCTGCCACTCTCACTTGGAACCCTTTCTTGCTCTGTGGCTTGGACCTAATATAGGGAGAGAGAGAGCAACTACCTCTACCTACAGCTAATGAGCACCAGCTGCAATCAATTAGGCTCATACAGCCTAAATAGCTCATGCCTCTGCTCAAAACAATATTGTGTCCTGACTAAAATAAATTATATGCCTAGGGCATGTAACAGCCGAGAACATCAAAATGTGAGTGGAAAAGTTGACACACCCACACCTACCTCCACCTTCATATGCCCTGCCTTGGGCCTCGGAGCAAGGCCTCCCAACCCCCACCATCTGCTCCCTCGGGCGCTATTTGTTTACAACAGTTTATTGTTGTGTGCAGCTCATCTGTGTTCTTTGTTTAAAACGTCTGTTGAAAACGAGTCCTCGTGACTCAGTGACTAATCTGTAGAAATAAAGGTTGAATTAAAAAATAATAATAATTGCCAAATCTTTGTGCGAGTTATTTTGCTGTGGCGACCCCTGAAGAAGGAAGCAGACAAAGGAAGGAAAAAATAATTCTCATAATTTTCATCATCAGTACTATAAGTTTTATTTTATTTGCACGTTGAGTTTGCTCTCATCTGTGAATGAGCTAAAAACGAGCTCAGGCTACGAATAAACTGTTTTATTTTTAAGATTCAGGTATTTTTTCATAACTGATTCAGCTGTCAAACATATTTTATTACCATTAGAAATCCTGGCTTGTTGTGTCGACAGTTGCTATTTCATAAACGTGCGATTAATCCAGATTAATTTATTCCCAGGCCTGTCGATAACTCACTTTAATGACTTCCCAGTCTTAGTTTTGATACACAAACTGCAGATACAGTTTGGTTGGGATAAAAGCACTAAAACACAGAACAGTTTGTGGAAACGCTGACTCTGTTTATATTCTAGGATTTAAAATATTATACTTCTTGTACTTGGAGGTTTTTCTTCACCTGGATGTGCCGTACAGACTACCAGGACGGCTCGCAGTTGTTTCCTGTGGATATGAGGCACAGCAGCGATAAAAGCCGCTCTGCATTTTCACCCAGAGAAGAAAACCAAAGTGAATTACACCGTCCTGCACAACTTTCAAATTCCTTCCAGTTCTACTAAAATCACACTAAAACACTCATTCGAGGTTGAGCAAAATATCTGTTGTGGAGCCATACGAAGTAAATGTTTTATTCTGGTGGGATTTTTTT
>JBBPBX010002774.1:15487-28997 GCA_038048925.1 Garcialebias charrua | reverse complement strand
TTGGAATCACTCTAAATGTTACTGAGACTCAGTTACAGATGTTTGAACACAGAACAGATTCTCTTTAGCTGCAGCTTCTCTGTGAACACATGTCTGCAGTTTGGACCAGTGAGCTCAGCAACACAATCACAACGTGACCCAGTCTGACAGTAGCTGGACAAAACCAGAACACGTTTTCAGAAGAAACGCTCAGGTGGCTTCGCGTTTACGGCCTGATGTGAGTCTCACTCAGGTTTTTTATGGAGCACTTTGAAAAGGGTTGTGGGTTGAAAACTTCAAAAGATTAAACACAAGAAAATCCATCACATTGAACAGGTAGAGCAAAAAAAATAATACATTTTTTAAATTCAGAAAACATCAACAGTAAAGAGACAAAAACAACTGTACACCCTTCATGATCTAAACAATGAGCTCATGTCATGTGTTGGGAGCAACTCTCAGCTACCGCTACTCCGTATTTTAGCTCAGTGTCTGTAAAAATGACAGCCATGTTTCTGTTAGCTAAGGTTAGCAAGCTGTGGTGGCCATCTTGAAATGCATTGACTCCAAAACTGAATCCATTGTAGTTGTACATCCAAAGACAACTCTGGGAGCATCATTAAAATATGTACACTGGTTCATTAAATTTTTTGCTAACACACACAAACAGTTACATGATTGCAGTAAAGTTTAGACCTACGCAGAGCGGCAGTGTTGAGCCCTAAAGCCAAAGAACTAAACCAAACCCAGTCTAAAATGTGCAAGTTAAGACCAATGTTCATGTCAAAATAAGTTGTTTATTTTTCTATTCACTAATTGTGTTAAGTTACAGTTATTTACAGATAAATATGTTCTATAAAAACATAAATAAAAACAGTTCATTTTGGATCTAATAAGAAATGGGTTAGGCAGGTTTGAAATTCCTTCATTGTTAACAAAGCTCATTGTTAATAAAATTTATTGAAGTTGAAACAGGTTTGTGCACATAGAGTGAAATAAGACAAGTAGAGGTCCACTTCCTGTCCCGCCCACTGCCTCCATCTGTGACGTTGTGGAGGAGAAAAGATGGCAATGCCTCACAGCCGACAGCAGCTGTTTCCCCCCCTTTTATAGATGGCCTCTCTTCTCACCTCACAGCCATCCTCTCACACCAATATGAATTTTTTTTAATAGAGAGAAAGGAAAGATAGAAAGTAAGACAACAAAACACAACAATTATCCACAAAAAGAGCACAAGGCAAACACACCCAACCTCCGTCCGCAATCCTGCAAAGCACATGACAGAACACAGCAACAAAATACACATGCATAAAGACTAATAATATTCATGACCTTGCAGTAGATTTCCATAAATAAACATACCCATACCTACAAATATATATACATATACATTCATATCACATATCCATCTACATATCTGCATATGATATCTACATATACATCCCTGCATCCATTTGTGTGTGGTTGTGAACATGCATAAGTGAATAAGGTTCCTCCAATAGAACATTCAGTAGCGACCGTGAAGCATCAGAGATCCGCCCCCCAAGGCCCAAGGCAGACGAAGGGGCGATCAAAGCCCAAGACCCCAAGAAGGACCCCGAGCCCAGAGTCCCCAGGGCCACCCGAACAGGACGAGCCACTCACCCTCTCCCCAGAACCGACCAAGGGGGAGAACCGGACGAGCTCCACCAGCGACTACACACAATGACCCCCGGGGGGCCAACAGCGACAAGCCCACAGGCCCCCGCCGGAGCCCGCTGCAAGAGCCCGCTGCACTGACGTAGCCTCAGGCCCGGACACCGAGGCCCGGGCACCGGGGACGCCCACCCCTCAGGCCCAGACCCGATAGGACCAGAGGACCCGAGCCCCACCAGGCAGCCACCAGGCCGAGCCGACACACGCCCAAGCGCCCAACCCCTGAAAGCGACAACAAGGGCCCCCAGCACGCCCGCAGGCAAAAGGACACCCACCCGGGGGCCACGTGGTAGGAGCGCGACACCAAGTAGCCTCAGATGTAACAGAGAGGGGGCAGTCCAAATCCCAGCCTGACAATTAGACATTCATACACAGACACACTCACTCAGACCCACCCTCATCCTCACTCACACAAAGACAAACAATAACGACACGTTCCATTCAGGGGCGGTTCTAGACCAGTTGTACTGGTGGGGCCAAGCTGGGGCCAGAGGTTTTGTCAGAGGGGCACGTTCATCAGATGAACGTTGTTACCTGTATATAATTTTGGACTGAGAAACTGAACCAAGACTTCACCTAACAGTTATTTTCATTATCATTTTATTTGCTTATTAATATATTTTATTCAGTCAATACAAATACTGTGTAAAATGATTTATATTTTTCTCATTTGATTTTTAAACTATTTTCTTTGGTTACAATGGTTAATCACTGCTTTAAAAAAATAAGAGTCAAGTAAGATTTCGAATCTGTCTTTTTCTCCGAGATGAACTTCAACAAAGACAGATTCGAAATCTTACTTAACTGTTAGGTGAAGTCTTGGTTCAGTTTCTCAGTCCAAAATTATATACAGGTAACAACATTGGCTGCCCTACTATCACAGCAACTGTATTCTGCGATTTTGATGAATACAAAATCGTAGAATTTCATGATTTCTGGCATCATGATTTCTGGCAAACCGATCAACAAATGAGTGACTCATTTGTTGATCGGTTTGCCAGAAATCATCAAATTATGTTTGTATTCTGCATCTGTCTGTTAGCAAAATATCTTATGAACAACTGAACAGATTTTGATTAAACTTTCAAGAAATAATCACTGAATGGCTCTCTACGACTTTTAAAGTACATCCATGGTGTTGGTCTGTTAGCAAAATATCTCATGACCCTCTGGACAGATTTTGAAAAATCTTTCAAGAAATAATAAACGGATGTTTCTTTACTGCTGATTAACTTTTGGATATATTTGAATTGAAGATGGCTGCAGCAGGCAATTGAAATAAGCCAAACTCAAAAATGGTTATAATTCAGTTAATTTTACAGATATGGAGTTAAGTGATTGTTTAAAGTTATTTAAAGTTATTTTATATATTCTTTTAAATAATGGGGTGATATAAGATTTTTTTCTTCTTTCTGCACTCTTTTCATTCAATGTTTTATTTTTGATGAATGTTTTATTTTGTCTCTTGTAAATGAATGAATAAATAAATAAAATAAAATAAATAGCTTTACATCTGCTAAGTTCTTGGCATAAACCAACACAGACATGTTCCTGTTTTTAGTGTTTTACATGCTTTATACTGTAGCTGTATTATGATATGATGCGAAGCCACGGAGCTCCCAGGCGGAAGCTGAAACAGCTGCCGTAATCAGAGCGCCCAACCCGGCATGAAAAAGAAAAACACACCGCTGAAGTCCCTGAGCTCGATGGAATGTCCGGCGTAAAACTAACTTGACCACGGTTTAATGTGACGCAGATGTGTTCATATAGCTCTGCAAACATTGAACGTTGTTGTCTTGAGGTGTTGAGGGTAAAATATTTCCACACAACGCATGTTACGATGAAAAGTCGGCTAGCTGCTAGCTAAGACGCTACTCACCAGTGTTGTCCGATCTTGCGACAGAAACAAGCGTCCAGCTCCATGTAAACAATCCATAAACAAACGACCCGCTCTTTCAAAACGATGCCAAAACAAACCCAACAGAGTACTCAGTCAGCCCCTCACGCTTGTAGCTGCCTGCAAACTATGAACTGGATTTCCTGAATGTGAGGCGGGTCTTGTTACTCTGGGTTCATGAGACACGCCTCCGTTCAGGAAATCCATCCCATAGTTTGAAGCCAACGTGCATCATGGGTTGGATCGATACGTAAACAAGGCTGGTATCGGTATGTGCCATGAGCATTGGTTCCGCTTCTGCTCGGAGGGCGGGCCAATAAGCGTGTGCCGTTCATGGTGCGTTTAAAGACAGTTCGGAAAAACGAGTTACCGCATCTTATTAGTAGATTAGACAGTTGTAATGGTTCAAAAAAGTGCGGGGGACAGAGGGCACAGATATGGAAAGTGCGGGGGACATGTCCCACGCGTACCCCACGGCTGTTACGCCCATGGAAAGAAATATTTTTCTACACGTGCAGTAAATTTAGTTTTCTGTGTTTGCCGAGAAACCACGTTTGATCCTTCGAACACAGATCCCTGAGATGTGAACAGACAGAAAATAAAATAAACACCTATACCTGCAGCACAGAAACCACTATAAAGTATATTTCAAACTTGTAGGTATTTCTCAAAAGTCAACCAGCAGCTGAAAGCCTTTTTTAATTTAAAAGGTATCTGGCAGAGCTGAACTCACTGGTTACACTTCAAACAGCCATGTCTGGTTTCAGTGGGCTGCAGCTTTATGTGTGGCAGCTTGTTAAAAATGCATTCACTTCTGAACCGCGTGCCACTTTGACAACTAAATCACATAACAGGCTGTGAGATTCACTGGCACAGCTTACCGTAATGATATGCAAGAGTGTTGGGTATATAAGACAAAAGCATTTGCTTTTGTCTTATATACCATGTCATTTGCTTATTTAGGCTTTTGCAAGCCTAATCTGCATCCACATGATTTTATCTTTGATCTTAGTCGATATTATTATTGATTTTATTTGATTTTATTGCTTATTTTATTTTGTTCTTTGCTTTGTTACACTTTGTAGCACTTTGAGATTTTTATTAATGAAAAGTGCATTATAAATGGAATTCATTATTATTATTATTATTATTATTTGTTATTGTTAGTGTTTTAAATGTTCTTTTTCATTGGAAATTTACCCCAACAAAAGGGTGATTAATGTTCTTTTACTTTATGTTTTAGTTAGCTTTTTTATTTATTTTCATCAACAAATATTTTTCCAGAATTTTATGTAAAACTGCATGATTAGCTTTGTTTTGTTAAAAGTTGTGTTGGATTGGAAATACGTCAATGCTTACAGACTTAAAGGGCAAACAGAGCTCAGTTTTACTGCATAGTGGTAACACTGGATTCATTCTTGGGTTTGTTGATTGTGTTATAATCTCAGTAATATTCAGATGAACTCACATGAAAAGCGTAAGCTGTATTCAATACTCAAAGACTTGATTCCTCAGGCTTAAGCCCAGCCTTACAGTAAAAACTTGTCAGTGAAGATCCTTATTGAATGTTTCTTTTTGTCAAGGACTAGGCTTAATCCATGTCTGGGAAACTAGCTGAGTAAGCCAAAATTGTAACCACTTTAAGCTTCTAAACCATTGTAGTGCCATGTCCCAAAGGATATTTTGTTTTTATTGATGTAGGACATGTTGTTTTCAAAAGAAAAAAGCAACACAAGAGAAGAAGAGGGGTAAAAGAGTGGATGGACAGGAGGAGAAAGAAAAGTCGAGTTGCAAAAATATTTTCATAATTTTTGAAATATTAGTAAATAAATATGTTTTCCTAAAAAAATAATCTCTGTGTGCTACTTCATCTACTGTTCTTTCCAAGTTGTCTTAAACTGCAAATAAAAGTTATCATTTGTTTATTTTAAATCACGAGAGACAAATCTGTTCTTGCTGTTGATAAATGAGACGTCTGGAAGCAAACCTGAGGGGAGGTGGGGACACCAGCTCAATGAATAGACGGGGAAAATCCTGGTAGTTGGCTGCTCGGCTGGTGTCCCTTAGCTGCAGGTTAACACACACACATACACGCAAACACACACCTGCATGTGCATACACATGCACACACGCTCATGCACACACTGACAGTTTTCCTGTCTTCTTTCACTTTCTCAAAAATGTTGAAACTGTGTCAGTCTATGGTGATATCTTTATTTCCTAACACCATGCAAGCATTCATTTAACTTTCTGTGTCCCTGTATTTATTAGTTTGGCTGTCCGTTAGCAAAATATCTTATAACCCACTAGATTTATTTTAACGAAACTTGCAAAAAAGAAACTGATTGTACATACCTAAATTAATAAATTGTTTGGTCAACTTTGGTCAACTGTTGTTGTATACAATGTTGAAGATATGGTTGATGCAAACTTTTATCCTGCTATAAAAGACTGTGAATACTATAATGAAGAACAGTTTAATGACATCAATATATCAAATGGAGATCTCTCTATTATTCACATCAATAGTAGAAGTTTAAATGCAAATATATCCAAAATAACAGATTATTTAAAACAGTTAAACAGAACTTTTACATTAATAGCACTGTCAGAGACATGGCTTAATGATGAAAACAAAAATAACGTTCACATCGAAGGATATGAATTATATCATTTAAACAGAAACAATAAAAAAGGTGGAGGAGTAGCTCTATTTGTCAAAAATGAAATAAAGTGTAGAATAATTAAAGAAATGTCAATAATTGTTGACAATCTTATGGAAATAATAACAATAGAAATATTAAACGAAAATGCTAAAAACATTTCCATAAGTTGTGTATATCGATCACCAGGATCAAATATAGAAATATTCACCGATAAAATCATACAACTACTGGAAAAGAGTTTAAATAAAAAAGTTTTCTTGTGTGGAGACTTTAATATTGACCTGGGAAATAAAACGGATTCAAATAACATCAGCACATTTCTAAATTCAATGTATAGTTTAAATCTTTATCCGTTAATATCAAAACCAACAAGAATTACAACTCATAGTGCTACGATAATTGACAACATTTTCACAAATATAACAAATGGGGATATGACAGGTGGTATCTTAACAACTGATTTAAGTGATCATTTACCAGTTTTCACTATCTACAGAAATGATCAAAACATTACAAAAGAAGTTACAATTAAGAAAAAAATAATAAACACATCAAAAAAAGCTATGGATCAATTAAAAGATGATTTACAGAAGCAAAACTGGAAGGACGTGTATATTGATGATGTTAACAGATCATATGATGAATTTATGAACATTTTAGAAGCTCTGTATGAAAAGAATTGTGTGCAAAGAAATCGTAGAAAAAGAAATATTGTTGACCAACCTTGGATGACTAAAGGGTTGAGAAATGCTTGTAAAAAAAAAAATAACTTGTATTTATGTTTCTTAAAAACGAGAACACAACAAGCTGAAGAAAAATATAAAAAATATAAAAATAAATTGGTAATGATTATAAGAAGATGCAAGAAAGAATACTATAGTGATTTATTAAACAAGAGCAATGGTGACACTAAAACAACATGGCGAGTAATAAATGATGTTCTAAAAAGTCATAAAACAAAAACGAACATTGCAAAATATTTTGTGAAAGATGACAATGAAATACATGATGAGAATGATATCGTAAATGAATTTAATCAATATTTTGTAAATATTGGATCAAGCCTTGCAGCTAAAATACCAAAAGTAGATAATAAGGTGTGTCATTCAATTAAAAGCTGCACCAACAGTATTTTTCTTAGTGGAACTAACAAAGAGGAAATTATGAAAATGGTTAAAAATCTCTCAGACAAGAGATCAAAAGACTGGGTGGACATGGATATGATGTTTGTAAAAGAAATAATAAGTTATGTTATTGAACCATTTACATATATATGCAATTTATCTTTTTCAACAGGAATATTTCCAGATAACATGAAAGTAGCAAAGGTAATTCCTCTTTTTAAAAATGGTGATAAATGTGTATTCAATAATTATAGGCCAATATCCTTACTACCACAGTTCTCAAAAATTCTAGAAAAACTATTTGTGACCAGATTGGATCAATTTATTGATAAACAAAATATTTTAAGTAGCAGTCAATATGGGTTTAGAGAAAAAAACTCTACGTCAATGGCTCTCATGGATTTAATGGAACAAATAACTAATGCTGTCGATCATAAACAGTACTGTGTTAGTGTTTTTGTTGATCTAAAAAAAGCATTTGATACCATTGACCACACCATTCTCCTTGAAAAACTAAATAAATATGGTATTAGAGGACCAGCATTACAGTGGGTATCTAGCTATTTGAAGGACAGGAAACAGTTTGTGCAAATAAATGATGTTAGATCTGACCTCCGTGATATCACTTGTGGAGTTCCTCAGGGTTCTGTGCTTGGACCAAAGTTATTTATTTTATATGTGAATGACTTGGTAAATGTGTCAGGACTACTTAAATGTGTTCTTTTTGCCGATGACACCACATTTTTCTGTTCGGGTAATGACATAAAACAGATTTTCGATATGATGAAAACAGAATTTATAAAAATACAAACTTGGTTTAAATTAAACAAATTATCTTTGAATTTAGATAAAACTAATTACATGATATTCGGTAACAAAAAGAGAATTGTTGATGACGATCCATTTGAAATTGAAGATGTTGTGATCTGTAAAGTGAGTGAAGTGAAGTTTCTGGGTGTTATCATTGATGACAAACTGACGTGGAAACATCATGTAAATTCCATTAAAAAAAATAGCTAGATCAATTGCAGTACTGTATAAAGTCAGGGATTTTTTAATTGATAAAGTTTTACATATGTTGTATAACACAATCATTGCTCCACATTTAATCTATTGTATTGAGGTTTGGGGAAAAGCGTGCAAAACTATTACAAAGCCTGTTTTTATTTTACAAAAGAGAGCTGTAAGAGTAATCACCAGAAAACATTTCAGTCACCCATCAAACACTTTGTTTCTTCAGCTAAACTTATTGAAATTCCAGGAATTGGTAGAATATAGTATTTTATCAGTTATGTATAGGGCTCATAAAAACACATTACCTTTAAATATTCAAAGAAACTTTATAAAAAGACAAAGTTATTACAATCTCAAAGGGACAGAGATATTCATCAAACCACAATTCAGAACCAGCTTAAAGGGACGGTCTACCTCAATTCAGGGAGTTCGATTGTGGAATGCTCTGGAGAGTGATGTTAAAAATGAAAAATCAATGCATACATTTAAGAAAAAGGTCAAAAAGGATTTGCTCAAAAACTATATATGATGTAACCTTGCGTGTTTGTGTATTACACCTATGTTGTACTTATGATGTAGCTTAGTGCGTTTGTGTATTACAGTTAGAAAAATTAAGTAGAGTTAGTCATTTTGTGAAGCAGTTTGTGTATTACAGTTAGAAAAATTAAGTAGAATTATTCATTTTTGTGATGTATTTTGTGTATTACAGTTAGGAATATTAAGTAGAATTATTCATTTTGTGAACATCTTGATGTTGTGCCATCTTTTAGTTTGTGTATTACAGTTAGAAATATTAAGTAGAATTATTCATTTTATGATCTAGTTTGTGTATTACAGTTAGGAAAATCAAGTAAAAAAAAAAAAAGGAAAATTAGTAAAAAAAAAAAAATTAAGTATGATATAGTTTGTGTATTAGTTAGAAAAATTGTGTATTAGTTAGAAAAAGAATTATTCATTTTGCTATTGTGTATTAGTTAGAAAAAGAATTATTCATTTTGTGATGTAGTTTGTGTATCAGTTAGAAAAATTAAGTAGAATTACGGGTGATGTAGTTTGTGTATTAGTTAGAAAAATTAAGTAGAATTATTCATTTTGTGATCTAGTTTATGTATTACAGTTAGAAAAATAAGTAGAATTATTCATTCTGTGATGTTGCTTGAAGGTTATCATTGGTTGAACAAACTGTGAAATAGGGGCAGATATAATAAGATTTCATCTTCTTTCTGCTCCCTTCATTTTATCCTACTTGTATTCTTGTATCTGATGAAACTGTCTTGTATTGTTCTTTTAAAATGAATGAATAAACATCAATCAATCAATCAATCAATCAAAAGTTTGAGTAAAATCAGGTCACCTCCACAGGACTGCTCTTCAATGTTATTTATTGCAGGGATCTGGTATAATCAACAGCACACAATATTTCACCAATATGTGTGACAATTGCATGCATGGATCTCCACCAGCTTCCAATACCACTCTTTCTTTACTTTTCTTTTTATGTGTGATCGTATAGTTTTTTTCTTCCTCAATATATTCATACAAGAATTTTACATTTTAGAGCAAAACATGTTTTCTTTTCCCCTAAAACATTCAAAACACAGTTAACAGTATGGTCTCCAGCTACAAATACCTGGGTGTACACATGAATGATAACCTCAGCTGGAGCAATAACACCACCAGCCTGATCAAGAAAGGTCATCAGAGACTCTACTTCCTCAGACGGCTGAGACGAGCCGGTCTGAGAAGCTCAGTCCTCACCTCGTTCTACAGGTGTGCAGTGGAGAGCGTCCTGTGCTCCAGCATCAACGTGTGGCATGGAGGCTGCACAGTTGCAGAGAGGAAAGCTCTACAAAGAGTGGTGAAGGCTGCACAGAAGTCTGTGGGAGTCAGTCTCCCCACCATCACAGACATTTACACCTCCAGATGCAGAAAAAGAGCCACCTGCATCATGAAAGACCTCACTCACCCAGCACACTCACTCTTTGCACCACTCCCCTCGGGACGGAGGTTGAGGAGCATCAAATGTAGAACCACTAGACTGAGGAACAGCTTCTACCCTGAGGCTGTCAGACTCATGAATAAATAAATAATAAGAATAAACACTGCAAAATGTCACATCATGCTGATGCTGATCTGTTTCTTGTTGCTGCGTTCATCTGTGACCATCTGCTCATGTTCGTGCTGCTGTTTATAATGATGTTTTTCTACTACATTAGGGCTTAGTGTATTACTAGCTGATGTCTCTCTTAGTTAATCCTAGATGTTATTATTGTTTTTCTCTTGCATTTGTTGTTGGATGTAACTGGGACCCTGTGTACATAATCTCGTTTTCAACACATGTACTACATGCGGTGCAAATGACAATAAATTCTCTCTGACTCTGACTCTGACTCTGAAAACAGTAGATTAACAATAGATTAACAGTAATTGTAACTGGAAGTTGTAACAGTAAAACATTTTTAAAACACATTTTTATATATTCTTACACATTTGAGCCTACCTCGTATAATAAACAGCATACAATATTCCATCAGTATGTGTGCGACAGTTGCATGTGTAACCCAGGTGACAAAAACTGACTAATGACAGGAAAAATTTAGAATTTATAAGAGTGTACATTCCTTAAGTTTGTCCATAATAGTTAAATTTTAAATGTCCTACTGCACTTGAATGTGTTGTTCAGTGTAGTGATCATACAATGCTCAGCAGCCAATTAGGAATCACGCTCAGAAGCGTAGGGTGAAGTTGGGGTGCATTTTCTACTTTCTTTCTTTCTGATTCAAGATGCGATGGAGAAGGTAGCTACAGACAACTAGAAGGTAGCTAAACCGGGGCGCAACTACATATTTTTGAGGTGGATGCGAAAACATCAACGGCGCCTCCCCCCCTTTTTTTACCTGCCGCCTCATACAGCTTTCCTCCCTTAGTCATGCACTTAGAAAATACAGTAGCAATATTACAGATTTTTTTATGTTACATATTATATCAGGTGATCATTCCAATCATAAACAAATAAGAAGTTTAATAAAGTAAAAATATATAACAATAGTGGTAATCAGTGCTCAATATTTTATGTAGCGAAAATATGAAATCTTAACAGCCTGCAGTCCATGTCAGAGTTTTAACATTTATGACATTTAAACTGTTACTTTCCGTGAAAGAAGACAATGAAAGATGGTCATCAGAAATTCAAACCATCATGGTATACAGTATAGGTTTTTGTTGCCTCCCTAATGTAATTATTCCTACCTGATGTCATCACTTGTCTCCTCTATCACTGACCTCGTGTCTGTCTCCTTCACCCTTTGTCTGTGGCATTCTGCACTAAGTCATATGGTCAAAAAAGCATTATACATTAGTTGTAAAAATTACAGATCTTAATACAGTTTTTAAAAATAATGTTTACATGTTATTGCTAAGTAGCTGCTCCCTCACTTCCACCTGCATTAGACCAACCTGTTGCCTTCCCCAGTCTGTCCTGATTCTTCCTTCTCTCCATCCTCACAGCTGAGTGACATTAATTTTGTGTTAAGTAGGTTTAAAAATACAGCAGTCAAACCACAATAGAAATGAAACTTTAATTTAAATGATCTCCTTGTTGGATAACAGTTACTGACTGGACATTTCATCTGATCTGACTTACCAGATACATCACAATACACACCACTGTAGTGATATTAAATAAGACATTTAAACTCAAGTGTCCCTCTGCCAAAAAGGTTGGTAACATGGGTCACCAATCTTTTTGAGTCTAAGGGCTATAGTGACACTGAGGAGATACACACATAAACTTGTACAACTCATCTTTAATTAAAGAATTGTCAAGGAGTGTGAGTTTATTATGGACTCAAAACCATGACAACACATTTAATATATGCTACTCATACAAAGATGTATTCTGTGCAAGTCCGGGTTTGCTCTGATGTTTGAACAGAGAGGGCCTTATGTAAACAGCCCACCACATGCAGACAGGGCCTCATGCAAATAACAAGCAGACAAAGGACCTCTTGCAAATGATAAACAAATAGGTCCTCATACAAAGCAACCCAGGGTGGGTGAACAAGCCCATAAACAGAGTAAACACAAGGAGCCACGGTGAGTCACCAATAGTAAACCCATTTACATATGAGCAGAGAACAGAAAAGAAAAACATGAGGCAAATGAGGCAAAAGACTTGTTCTAACTTTAATATGGTTTTATCTGAACCTGGTTTAACTTTGATTGGTTTTAATAGTAACTTGTTCTAATTAATACGAGCAAGAGATATATTATTTTTACCAATAATCATGGTAGATGTGTTTTAACTAATATAATCAAGTGAGATATGGTTCTAACCAATATAATCATTTAATGTGACTTTAGTATGATAGAGAGTTAATCATTTTTATGATAGCAATTGTAATGATGTGTTACTATGTTTCAAAGATGGTTTTGTGACAAAAGTGGTCTCTTGCAAAACACACATGTTGAAAAGTTCACACATGTTGAAAAAAAAAAACAGTGTAGTGATCATACAATGCTCAGCAGCCAATTAGGAATCACGCTCAGAAGCGTAGGGTGAAGTTGGGGTGCAAGTTGGGGTGAAGTTGGGGTGCATTTACACAAAACACACATGTTGAAATCTTCACCAGCATGTTGAAAAGTATAACTGGCAAACACTTTACTGGAAAAAGTGATGTAACTAACTGACCGGAGTTGTGTCAAACCCCGGCCCTGGTGAATCATTCAGCCTCGAGCAAAAAGAGTAAAATCATTTCCTAATAAGGGATCATGTAACTTCAAGCAGAGATTGCAAGAATAGAGCAGAACTGCAGCTCTGCCCAAGCAAGCAAACCTAGCCAATCACAGACTAGCTATCCCCCTCCTCCTAGGGAGAAGGCGGGACTAAGATTTATATTTAAACGCCCTGCTCCTTCAGAACCGGGCTGTCCGAAGTTGTCATGATGCGGTCGAGGAGCTGTACATCAGACATCGAGTAACTGGAGCTGACCTGCTCCACTGAAGACCCAAAGCGTGGTTCAGATCGACTCCGTGCTGACAGGAGGAAGCAAGCGTCCTGGGGAGAGACTTCTTTTCTTTCATTTTTAAGCTTTGAGGAAGGACTGGATAGTTTTTACCCAGACAGCCAGGACGAA